>OY292398.1:12049450-12286250 GCA_958496205.1 Idaea biselata
AATATATAATGTTACCGGAAATGTATGAAATCTAGGAATTGTATACATTTCTTAGGAATTGTATAAAATGGCGACCTCATTTAGGAAATGTGTAAAATAATTTATCAAAGATTATTTAATACATGCATTTCCTAGAAAATCTACACATAACCTAGGAATTCTATATATTTCCTAAGCAGCAATCGGAAATGTGTTAAATTCAGATCTATCACTATCTAAAGCACGGAAAAACTAAACGGAGCACCCCGACTTGGTTAAGTTAGGTTAATGTTAGAACATGATTACACGCAGCGCTTTGGCGAGCGAGCGAAGCGAGCGTGCCGCGGCAGCGGTCGCCGAAGCGCCTAATACTATAAATAAAAACATTATTAACATTTATTTTATATATAGTGCGATGTTTATACATCACGCCTTTTTTATTTACAGAATAAGGCGCTTTGGCGGCCGCTGCTGCGGCACGCTCGCTTCGCTCGCTCGCCATAGCGCTGCGTGTAATCATGTTCTAACATTAACCTAACCTAACCAAGTCGGGTGCTCCGTTTAGTTTTTCCGTGCTTTAGATAGTTAGATAGCATCGGGATTTTAACTGTAAATATTTTAATATTAGATACCTATTCGAATACGTACCCCCCCAAACCCCCTGCCACCGACCAACATTCTGAATTTAACACATTTCCGATTGCTGCTTAGGAAATATATAGAATTCCTAGGAAATGTGTATAATATAAATTATTTTACACTTTTCCTGTGGATTTTAGGCAATATCCTAGGAATTCTATAAAATGACGGATTACATACATTTCCGGTAACATATATAAATAGGTCTGAAGTCCTAAAATAACAGGGTTCTTTTAATTTAGGTTCACGTAATGAAAATAAAACGTGTAGGGTACCTACAAAAGTTCATGGTGAATTCAATTATTTCACCTCACACCGAAGTTCCCACATAAGTTAGTTGGTAACATGAAACTTCTTAGTTACCGTAGACAGTGACTGTTCCATTGTCGCTAGAATTCAGTCGATTGTCTGAAATTCACTTAGGTTCATTTACATTCAGATCCAGGATGTCTCGGAAACCTGAAACTTAGCAAGATTGCAAACTCCAATTTGCCTATATCCCTATGTTAGACTTTACCATTTAAATCACTTCATAGTATAAAACAAAGTATTAATAATAAATAATAATAATAATTTATTTACCAAAAAGTGTACAGTCCAAGTAAACAATTTATCGGATCCACCACACTAGGCTGAGTCTGTCCTGTGGGGAAGAATGGTTACAAAGTGACTTCCCGCTGTCTGTCTGTCTCTATAAATGCTTAGATATTTAATACTACAAAACGGATTTTGATGCGGTTTATTATGTTTATTACGTAGATACATAATATAGTAGAGAAACACTGATAATTTAGAAGTTTTCTCATGTGATGGCGTAACAAAACACATTTTTTGTGCTTATATTGCAAACTCTATGTAGCTCTATGTCTATCTAGCAAAATTCTACTAGATAAATCAAAATAATGTTCTACAGTACAATATAATACGTACACTCTAAAAGGTCTACAAAAAAGTTGGCAATAGTAGTATATCTAATTAGAATAGAAATAACATTTAGTAAAGTAAAATATAATTTTAACAGTTTGGGACTGTTAACAGTTTGGGCATGGCGCAACGCCCATGAGTTAATACGTACATTACTGTAATTACAGTGATGTACGTATTAACTCATGATAGGGGTACAGGTAGGAAACAGTCGACTACGTTTGTAAAGTTTGCATGGAGAAAATACTAGGTAAGGTATCCTTTCCTCTAAAGTGTTTCGGTGTGAGAGTATAGATCTCTACTATGAAAATTAATGTATACTTTCTGCGCTATTAAAACAAACTACAAGTAAGTACCTAGATACAAATAAATTATGTAAAAACTTGGAAGCTATATACTTACTTTATACTACCTCTATCAAGACGTATTTCACGTTGTAAATAGCACAAACTTACGCAAAGTTTTATTTAAATTAATTTTTTAACTGTCTATTAGTGAAATGTTTAGCTTATTTTTACATTAGCTTGGGTAGTATCATGTCCCAGGCAATTTTTATTACTTACTTAATTTAGCTGTTTATTTACGGCGTCGTCAGTTTACAAAAGCTAATAATGTTAATTGCTACCTCCTGTTATCAATATGTAGGTACTTAACTGCTCATCATCGTCTGAGCGATTTTCCCGGTTGCATCCCTCTCAGGAGTCCGGGATCCGCTTTCCTACTTTTACGTATTTCCACTTCGCACGATCTTCGGCGTTCCATCGTACCTAGGTATTCAACTACTTAGACATGGAAAAATCAAAACTTCTTAAATTGTAGTAAATTCCTTTTAAAATTACCTTAATTAAATTTAGTTTGAACTTACTCAATACTTTAATTAATCAGAATACCTCTGAATTTTGTCAAAGACTTGAGACGTAATAATTAATATCCACTAATTTTTGAAATTCTTACTCGTTAACTAGCTGTGAGTGCTCTATCTTTTAATAAATAATTAAACTTTTAATCGCGCTACTTCAAGTAAAATTTCATTAAAATAATAAATTAGCTTTTAGACTATACTTTTAAATATCTACGAAAGTTTTTGATTTTAGTTTATTAAACTATTTGATTTTAGACTTGATATAACCTGGGATCTTTAGTTACGTTAGTACCTACTTCCAGAGTTTGCCACAGTACATTTTGAGCAGTTCTACCAGAATATGGACGCAGGTTAATACTAATATTGGTTTGAATCTGAATAAGGTTTAGATTCAAACTTGAATCTGTCCACCTTTGCGCTTATAACCAATGTAATGTGTAGGTAAATCAAGAAATCCCTAAAAGTTCTTTATGGTTATTATCCGTATAGCACGGAGAACAGATGGTCGTTGGGGCCGAAAAGTTCTCGAATGGAGACCGCGGATCGGAAAGCGCAGCGTTGGACGTCCACCAACGAGATGGACGGACGACTTAGTTAAGGCCGCGGGTTCACGATGGATGCAGGCCACTTATGACCGAAGCATCTGGAAATCTATGAGGGAGGCTTATGTCCAGCAGTGGACTTCTTACAGCTGATATGATGATGATTATCCGTAGGTATTCTAATCTTTTCTTTCCACTTTTAATGTCTTATCTGTTTTGAAAAAGTATGTTATAATAAGTTATAACTCTCAAGAATAATCCAGTATTTCTGTGATTTATATTTTGACAAATTCTAGTTAAAATATTGTAACAATTCACTGACGTCATTTTATTAGCGAGTTGAGAACTCTCGACTCCGCAATCACAGGTACTTTGTCGCATGTTTTAATAACGCGTACTTTATTAATGTGACGTGCGGATTCACCTATGTATGTAGTAGGATGATCCTGCATTCTTATTCACAGCTTTTAGTTCCCATGTCCATGATCAAAAGGGAAAGTTATAAGTCGCGTCGAAGGCGCCCATTCCTTTGACGGGGCCGGCCGCGGCCGACGTGATCTTTCACTGCTCATTGGTCTACTTTACTTTTACTGTGTGTTCCCGCAACTAGCCCTATAACTGGGCCTTTTTGCGTGACTTTAAGCCGTAGGTTTCCTCACGACGTTTTCCATCACCGTAAGAGCGATTTTAATATACTTTAATATAATAATTTTAATATAAACAGCTGAGCACCCTCCGAAACACGCCGAGCATGGAGTGGAGCTGTGAAGAATGTACGAAAAATGCATCTCGTAGGTCCTCCTTCCTAACTCCTGACGAAGATGCCGACGATGATGACCTTGTGTCTGGCGGTGCCCTGAGCGCCCAGCTCAACACGCAGAAACTCATCCAAGACATCACCCGGGAGATGAAGAGGGCATTTCGAGAGGAAATCGGGACCATTGAAACATCCATCGATTTCGTGAGCGAAAAGCTAACTACCATTGAAAGAACCTTGAAAAAACACGACAATAAAATCCAAGAACTCGAAAATAAAAATCAAGACCTTCAAAATAAAAACAAGAACTTAGAACTTAGAGTGAACATCTTGGAACAAGAAATGAAGGCGTCCCTGCAGAAAGCGTTATCAAATACTGTTGAAATTGCAGGCTTGCCGGAGGCGTCCCTTAAAGACGCCGAAAAAACATTAGAAACTCTGGCTGTGGAGCTGAAGATAGGCGTGACCGACATTAAATCTACTCAACGCTTACCTGGCTCCAAGGATCGACCCAGTCCAATCCTTGTTGAAATGAAGACAAAGGCAGCCCAAAAGCAGTGGATCTAAAAACACTTCTGTACAATACTAAAACGCAACTAAAAAAAACTGTTCAATTTGTATGGTGTAAAGATGGTAAAGTGTTTGTTAGAAAAGGTCCCAATACTAAAATTCACTATGTTCGCTGCGAAGCCGATATTGTACAAGTACAAAAACAACTTGATAGTTCTAAAACTACCTAATCATATATTCTTATTTGTATTCCCTAATTTAGTTGTTTTCTTTTGTTTTAGTTGAACATTTTGTCCCCCTTTTTCAAGTCTTATATGGCTATAAAAATTAAAGAATTAGTTAATTGTAGTAACTTAAATAATTATTTTCAACAATTACCCCCAAAACGTCATGCATTAATTAATAGCATACATTTCAATATACGATCACTCATTAAAAACTTTCCAAAACTTTTACAAGTAATTCATAGTTCAAATTATCCATTAGATCTAATTATTCTCACTGAAGTTGGCATATCAGATATGATTGTATACCTATACCATATCCCAGGTTATAATATGTACTACCAACTACGATCTAAGCAACGGGGAGGCGGCATTATTGTATATGTTAAAAACCACCTTAAATTCACATTAACCCCAGTAAAAAGTATTATGTTTGAGAACATTACGGGTATTATAAAATTAACCTCGACCGTGGATCTGGTTGTGTGTGCAATTTATAAACCTCCACGAATGAATAACACATTATTTGTGAACGAACTTGATAGGTACATTTCAAATTTTGACTCTAAAACAAACCTTTTACTTATGGGCGATTCCAATATTGACCTAAAATCCATTTCATCTCACAAAGATTTGTATTTGGAAACACTCAGCGAGCGCGGATTGATGTGTGGAATTTCTAATTACACCAGAATAGAACCAAGGAAAGGCAAGGTCACTAAATCTTGTATAGATCACGTATTTGCAAGGTTCCCCACATTTCATCCGTACTCGGCGGTGTTAGACGTCGCACTGGCCGATCACCGCGGCATAATGTTTACGTGCATTGATAATACGTCATCTACTCGATGCATACAGGATGTTACGGTAAAGACAATTTTTAATCAATCTATTTTCCATGAAGAGGTGAGGTGTGCTAACTGGGAACAGACAAACAACATGAGCTCGCCTAAAGATATTTTACTATTTATAAAAAAAACGTTCATGGCAGCAATTAATACCGCGACTAGCTGTAAAAAAATTAGACACTCGAAAAGTCAGAAATATCTGCCTACGGCTCCTTGGATCGATGGTAATGTTACCCGTCTTTGTGAAAAAAGAGATAACTTGTTTAAACTTTGGAGAAATAGTTCTTTTGATCCTAAAATTAGACTAGAATATAATCAAACCCGAAATAAACTTCATAAACTAATAGAATCGAAACGAAACACATACTACCAAAGTCAAATACGCGATAATTTCAAAGACACAAAAAAACTGTATAAAATAATTAACCAAATGCTAGGACGGGTGACATTATCCATTGATGATGCGATATTAAGAGCTTTTGATGGTCAGGGTCTTACCACCAAAGAGATAGCTAATAATTTCGCAAGTGGCTTTGAGAAGGCAGTAAAGGACATTGTCCCTAGTTGTAGTCTAACGTTAACTGACCCATCTATATATCGAAGACCACTGGACTCCAGCGTCTTGTTCCAAAAAGTGTCTAATGATAAAGTAAGCAAAGTCATTAAGAAGCTCAACTCAAACAAGGCTCCTAGACCCGACGGCATTAAAGTGGCTGATCTGAAGTTGGTCGCCGAATATTTATCGTTACCAATTGCGAATCTAGTTAATTGTAGTATAGCATCTGGGGAATATCCCGACGACCTCAAAATTGGTTGTGTAAGGCCTATTTTCAAAAAAGGCAAACACGACAACTACTTTAACTACCGGCCTATAACTTTACTTTCCACAATTGATAAAATTGTAGAAAAAATTGTCTGTGAACAAATACATAATTTCTACCGAACGCACAACGTAATAAATAAAAACCAATTCGGTTTTCAGGCGGGCAAAAGTACGACGGACCTCCTATGTAACTTTACTGATGAAGTAAATCATCACTTAAACAACAAAGAAATTGTACTTGCCTTGTTTATTGACTTCTCTCGCGCTTTTGACACGTTGCAGCACAAACTACTAATTGATAAACTTGACGACTGTGGTGTTCGAGGTCCGGTGCTTGAATGGTGTAGAAACTACCTCCAAAATCGTAGCTTTTCGGTCAAAATCCAAGACACGTACAGTGACCCTATAAATGTGACTGGAGGAACGGCCCAAGGTTCAGTCCTTGGACCGTTGCACTTTCTCTCTTATGTCAACGAGATGGGTAACTGTCTTAATCATAGTTCGTGTTATCAGTTTGCAGACGACACTTGTCTACTAGTAGCGAGTAAGGATATCATAGGTGCATGTGTTGATCTCCAGGTGGACCTAGATGTGTTAATGCGATGGTGTCACGACGCAGGGTTGGTGCTAAATGCCGAAAAGACCAAACTAATGATCATTAAATCTCCCTACATTAAGCATCAGATACCAATACCTATATTAGCCCATAACCATAACTGTCTTCATCAGTTAGGACCATGTCAATGCCCTACAATTGAAGTGGTAACAACTCAGAAATACCTAGGTTTTACCATTGATTCAAAATTCAATTGGGGGCACCACATAGAACATGTATGTAACAAGATACGCCAGTTCCTAGCTAATATTAAAATATTAAGAAATCGCATACCATTTAAAGTGAGACTTATGCTTTATAACTCTTTAGCTGAATCTTACGTTCAATATGGCTTGACAAGCTATGGTCGTACGTATAACTCTTACCTCAAGCAGATCTATGATCTTCAAATTAGAATTCTGAAGGTAATTTTAACTTCAAAGTTGCGCGATCGGTTCGATGATGATTATAATAAGATTTTCAAACACTGTAACACCTTACCTATTTATGAACAAACTAAATATATGTTAATAAAAATATATTTCTTTAAAGACGACGTAAAGTCACTAATACAACACCCTGTACGCACTCGAGCTATTAGTCAAAACCGGTATTGTATGACCACTAGTGCAACGAATGAGTACGGCAGGCGGACGGCTGATCATCTAGTACCGCGGCTAATGAATACCCTACCCTCTGATTTATGCAATAAAATATCTATATAATGTAAAATCTAAACTAAAGACTTTTTTCCTAGGTAAATTATAGTTTTATAGTTAAATTATTTATTATTAAACTCAATTATGTGCCCGCCTGGTTCGTTCATACATATCTAATACTTTACGACTGTATTTAGTAACAATTTCCACCTAACATTTTACCTATTTGTAGTAGTAAACTATCAGTATAAACCAACGTACCTACTTGTTTACATAAGGACTGACTTAAACTTATTATTATTTAGCATCACGTCAAACCTCTGTGGTTATTAGGTGTTAAGTATGCCTTTGCTTTGTAATGTTTTTCTTTTATAAATGTTAAATAAATTAAAAAAAAAAAAAAAAAAAAAAAAAAAAATTGCACACTTAATTTGTTCTTAAAGAAAAAGACATTGGTGCGCGGTCTGTCAGGATTCGAAACCACGACCTTCGGAATCTACCACGGTATCTACCACTAGACCAACTATATAATAGGCGATAATCACAAAGGAATCTCGTGACAACACGGGGTTGCGGCCGACGACGTGACCTTTCACTGCTCATTGGTCTGAGACTGTGATACTAGTGACACGCAAATCCTGTTGAACATCGGTATCGAACCGAAAGCACTTGAATTCTGTGGGATGTGGGGGTTCCAGATCATAGCACCGGATCACCGAAAACTTAATTTACATTATGTTTCATAATTTAGTTTGACGCGACTTATTTTAACTGATGTACCCGTGCTCGCACTCACCAGCCTTCACACATAATTTTTTAGAGATACTTTTAGTATTTTTATAACTTTTTGTACTGGTATACTCAACTTGTACAAAAAAAACGTTTTTTCGTTACGTCATCTCCGTCATGGCGGGGGACTATGGTAGGGAGATGTCGGACCGGTGCGCGTGGTCTCATTCTGTGTTTTCTCGAGCTAGCCTTCACATCTCTTAAAAAGTATTTCTACGACATTGAAGAGATCAAGGAAAGGACTGAAGATGAAATCCGAAGAAAAATCAGAAAACTTCAAGATCGTTTAAATTTAAGTGTGGTAGTGGAACCATCAAAAAATAATTCTATTGGTAAGTAAAAGAAAAAATCTACTACCCACATCTGCTGCTGCTGCCGCTCCAGAATATCTTAGTGATGCGAATTTACCATACCTGGGTACTTTCTGTCACGTTAAAATGTGATTCGTACTGCTAATGCTTTTTGCGATGGGCTGTTACTGTCACGTGTTTTCAAATAACGTATTCAAAAAAGAAACGTTTTTTTTCGCAGATTTGTCGCGAGAACAACAATCGCCACAAGAAACATACGACGACGACGTAGTCGACGTCGAGGAGCAAGGTGAATCTGAATATGAATATTATTCTTCACCAAATTCACCGCGTTTGACGGGGCAACAAACTGCGCAAAAATCACCGACTCCTGGCCAATCGTCACAGCCGCCTGCGCCAGCTCCACCCGCACCGGGTCCGTCTTCGCCGATATTTCAAGTACACCTCTCGGCTCAAAGAAATCCGGAACCTGAGATCGAGCCAGCTCCTGGTTCGTCAGCTGTAGATCAAGCTAGTGAAATAGTGCTTGAGGATGATATCTTAGAGCTGCTTGGAGATGCTCCAAAAACAGAGACTCCACTAGGTCCACCGATCCATAAAGATGTCGCGAGCAGATGGCAAGAAATTCTAGCGAAGGGCCTACTTAAGGAGGTGAAAAATAATCTACTTAAAAGTTACATCATCCCTAGTAACTGCGAGTTACTAATTTCACCAATGCTAAACCCGGAGGTTAAAGCGGCGCTGCCAGAAAATTTGGGAAAACGGGACAATACCCTGTACCATAAGCAGAAACACATAGGAGTAGCACTGTCAGCTCTCGCTATCGCTATGGACCTAATCGTTTCCAATGAAACTTCAAAACAAAAGATTTTGAAACCAATAAGTGACGCTTGTCGAATTTTGTGTGATAGTCATTCGTCAGAAACTAGAACTCGAAGAAGTTTTATAATCTCTTCAATCAACAGTAAATTGAAAGATACCCTCCTAGAAACACGGCGAAATTCATTTTTGTTCGGCAATAACGTAACTGAAAAAGTCAAAGCGGCAAAAACAATCCAGCAGTCGGGCGACACATTGAAAACTCAACAAAAACCGAAGACATTTGTACGCCCTAATAATAATAATACCATTAGTAGAAAGGGTAATTTAAACTACGTAGGCCAGCACCGCAAAGTGGACAACAAGCCGCAGGGCGGCGTGAAGAAAGCATCGTGGCCAGCGCAGAGACCGACAACGACCACCAGCTCGTCGTCGCGTCAGCGCCGGTTCTCTCCTCCGCGGACATCGCCACAACGGCCTCATCCTCGGAGATAAATAAGGTACGCTTTGCGGGACGTCTTCGGTATTATTATGATCGGTGGACTACAATAAACACCGATCAGACTGTCCTATCTTGGATTCAAGGTTATTTAATACCATTTAAATGCACCCCAAACCGAACGGATAGACCTAAAGTATATCCTAGGTCTTCGGAAGAAGCCTTTGATTTTAATAAATGCATAAATAATTTATTAGCTATCAACGCCATATCTCACTGTAATCATGAGGACGGCGAATTTTTGTCAACGGTGTTTTTAGTACCCAAACCAAATGGAGAGAAACGTTTTATTTTAAATCTAAAATGTTTAAATAAGTTTGTTGAAACGAAGCATTTTAAGATGGAAGATTACCGTACGGCATCAAAACTTGTAACGAAGAATTGTTACATGGCATCTATTGATTTAAAAGATGCTTATTTTTTATTAAGCGTACACCATACATCTCACAGAAAATACCTTCGTTTTATATATAATGATGTTCTTTATGAATTTAACTGCCTCCCATTTGGTTTGTGCACAGCACCATACGTGTTTACAAAATTATTAAAACCTATCATTGAACTACTGCGAAGCAATGGTATCATTTCAGTCATCTACCTTGATGACTATTTTTGCTTCGGCCAAACTACCCTCGAATGTAAACAAAATGTTGATTTTAAGATTAATTTATTCGAAAACTTGGGTTTCTTAATAAATTACGAGAAAAGTAGCTTGGAACCACAAACTCAATGTAAATTTTTGGGTTTTGAATTTGATTCTAGAAATATGTTATTAAAATTACCCCAAAATAAAAGGATAAAAATTAAAGGTAGCATCATAAAAATTTTTAAATTTACAGAAATGTAAACTACGAGATTTTGCTCGTTTTTTGGGTCTTTTGATCTCTGCTTGCCCAGCTATACAGTATTCATGGTTATATACTAAATATTTTGAACAATTCAAGTTCAATTGTTTACTTGCTAATCCTAATTACGATCAAGTTGTCAAATTACCCACCAACATAAAACCTGATTTATTTTGGTGGTTAAGCCATATCGATCATGGGTCAAAATCCTTAGGTTGTGACTTTGTGACCAATATGATTTGGAAATATTCAGTGATTCATCTAAAATCGGCGATAGGTGTTTCGGCTATTGGAAAGAGTATGAAAGCTCTTTACATATAAATGAGTTGGAACTCAAAGCAGCTTTTCTCGCCCTTAAATGTTTTTCCTATAAATTAACTGACGTAAGAATATTGCTACGAATAGATAATGTGACTGCAATATCTTGTATAAATAGAATGGGTAGCATACAATTTGATCATTTGAATAAAATTACTAGGGAAATTTGGAGATGGTGCGAATTGCGTAGAATAATTATTTTTGCCCTCGTATATAAATACGAAAGAAAATGTCGAAGCTGATCTATTATCTCGAAAGAAATTTCAAGACACTGAATGGGAACTCAATAACGAATCATTCAATAAAATTGTCGGTTGCCTGGGTCAACCCTCTATAGATCTATTCGCGAGTAGACAAAATTCAAAGTGCCTTAAGTACGTTTCCTGGAAGAATGATCCAGACTCATGGGCAATAGATGCCTTTACAATACCATGGAAAAATGAATTATTCTACGCTTTTCCTCCGTTTTGTCTAATAACAAAAGTTATGCAAAAAATAATAAACGAAAAAGCAGAAGGAATAGTTGTAGTACCATACTGGATAACTCAACCATGGTTTCCTGTATTTCATAAATTATTGTTTATTTGGAACCTAACAAAAACTTGTTAATTTCTCCTTTCAGGACATGCCACAATCTACATCGAACCCTCACCTTAGTTGCCGCGAGGCTTTCAGGCAAATATTATACAAGAAATTTTTATCGTCAAGATCGATAGAAATCACGCTATCCTCTTTATCTGATTCTACTTATAAACAATACGATGTTTGTATAAAATCATGGTTGATTTATTGTAATACATATGATTACGATTATTTTGCAGTTTCTGTTCCCATTGTCATTCATTTCCTTACGACAATTTTTGACAAAGGGGCCAAGTATGGTACTATCAATTCCTACAAATCAGCGCTGTCTTTGTTACTAGGGAATTTAATGGACGATGACAGAATCAAAAGATTCATGAAAGGTGTTTTCAGATTGAGGCCAACTCATCCCAAGTATAATGTCACATGGGACCCATCCATTGTTTTAAATTATTTAGCACAACAGTGGCCGAATTCTGACCTCAACCTGGAAACTCTTTCCAAGAAAACAGCGACTCTATTGGCTTTGGTGACCGCGCATAGAGTGCAAACCCTAACTTTAATAAAACTAGATAACATATCTGTAAACTCCCCTGTTAATATTACTATTACTATATCTGACTTAATTAAGACATCAAAACCTAATTCTACTCAACTTATTTTAAGATTACCATTTTTTACCGATCGTCGTCAAATATGTCCTGCAACATGTCTACAAACCTATATAAATAAAACACAAGCACTTCGTAAAAATAATTATTTATTTATTAGCCATAAACGCCCTCATGCTAAAATATCGTCACAAACTCTTAGTCACTGGATCAAGGACACTCTTCACAATAGTGGTATCGATACATCCATATTCAGCGCTCACAGTACACGGCATGCGTCCACATCTTTAGCCAATAGACTCGGTGTCAGTATTGATACAATTAGAAAAACTGCTGGTTGGTCAGAATCTTCTTCTGTCTTCGCTCGTTATTACAATAAAGAAATTGTAATGAATCCTAATCAGTTTGCTACATCCATACTTTCTGTTGATTGTAACCTGCAACAATAACAAATATCAGTATTATTATTAGTATACATAAGCATTAAAAATATATTATTGTACATACCTGATTAATTAAACCTAAACATTCTGTTTAAGTAATAGTGGTTGTTATTTCACATCACTCTCTGAACATCGTACATCAGTTAAAATAAGTCGCGTCAAACTAAATTATGAAACATAATTGAAAATCAAACGAACTTACAAAGTGAAGTTCGATTACAATTATGTGAATAATTTAGTTTGACGCGACTTATCCTTACCCTCCCTGGAAAGATAAAGTATTTTCTTGGGCTGATTAGTGATTACCAAAATAATTTACTTCAAGCCCATCCCTATAATATGTGAAATAAGAGGGTAGATTAACTTCAAACATAATGAGACCACGCGCACCGGTCCGACATCTCCCTACCATAGTCCCCCGCCATGACGGAGATGACGTAACGAAAAAACGTTTTTTTTGTACAAGTTGAGTATACCAGTACAAAAAGTTATAAAAATACTAAAAGTATCTCTAAAAAATTCTGTGTGAAGGCTGGTGAGTGCGAGCACGGGTACATCAGTTAAAATAAGTCGCGTCAAACTAAATTATTCACATAATTGTAATCGAACTTCACTTTGTAAGTTCGTTTGATTTTCAATTATACGCAATCATGTTAATAAAAAATTTCATGATGGGGAAGTGGTGGCGATTTTTCTTTATAACTAGGGTAAAAAGAACAAGCCCTTTTCCATCCCTTAACATTATCCGATTTCGGTGATATTTTTTGCATGTAATTGCCTCATTGAGAGGCAGTCTGCGATTTCTTTTTTCATTTTATTACAAAAAAGGAAAACTTTATCATCAAATACATCACCAGAAACGGATGATGATTAGGGATGGAAAAAAAGCTTTTTCGTTTCGTATGAAAAATCACGTGAGCTAATAACTCTCCTGCCTATTACCAGAAATGAAAGTTCTCTGGCCGTGATGATGATGGATGATGATGAATATACACGCATCTTAGTCAATAATAATTAATACACTAGATTAATAATCACTCGTAACAATGTTAGGTAACGTTAAATTAATAACACGAAAACAGGCGGTACAAATCTCGAAAGTTTTGGGTCGTAAACAATCAACTTCGCACTGCAAATATAACGTACAAATAAAGTGTAAAACAACACGTCATTAAGCCCAGAAACAGAACAATATGAAAGTTCTCCTTTCAAGTAAAAAGGATAAACATTGTATGTTTCGCTACATTTGTTTACGTTTCCATATTTGCGAACAAAGTAGGGTTCCTAACGAAGCGCGAACTGCTAGTGCTCTTTGATATTTGCTGAAGTTAATATCTATTCTCACTACACATTATTATGTAATATGTGAGCAAGTTACATTATATACTTCGTTTTTCAATTGTAAGCTATGATTTGATACATCTTCTTGAATAAAAAACGTCAAATTCAAAAAACTAAAACGTGTGATCGTAGTCTGAAATTAAAAACGATGTATATGTAGGTACGTACCTACATACTTAGACGGCCTTCCCTGTAGCGCGTCAGGCGAAGGCCCGACTGCAATGCAGAAGGTCGCGGGTGCGATTCCCGCCGGAGGCAGGTATTTATGCTTAAAATTACATTTTTGTTTCTGGTCTGGGTGTTTTCTCTGATCTATTTACCCAAGTAGGTACTACGTTTGGGGTTTGATTGTGCTGTATGTAACGTCGTGAAATTATGTATTTATACACAGTTACAGTAAACTATAGGGTACCTATATCCTTATCCAAATTATTTGGGGTCGGATGGTAGGTAAGTCATACCTAATACTTAACGCAATGGGAGAACTCGATAGACTTCTTTAGATCCCTTAGTCGCCTTTACGACACCTACGAAAAGATAAGATGGCTTAAAGTATAGGTTAAAATCAAGCTCTTTAAACGATAGGTAGCTTAGCGATACCATCATGTAGACATCTTAATAATATTAGCCAAATAAATGCGGATAAACGAAATAAAAACAAGCGATTTACAAACATTGCCTGAACAAGATCGAACTTTCTCATGATTTAGGGTTCAGTAAGGTATAGGGTCAAGTCCTTAAATCTACAGTTCTTTAATAAATAAATCAAGTGAAAACGAACCCTAATTCATTTGAGTTAGGTCTAAATACCAACGTTACGTGTCAGTCGTACCATTCCTTATGGAAAGAGAGGCAGCAGAGGAATTTTATTAATGTACATACAGTCAGCGGTTGTCTTGGGTTAAATGTTGAGATTAGAGGCAGGAATTTATTGGCAATACGCTTAAGAAATATGTAATTTTATTGTAGAGTTGGATATTCAAACAATGTCACGAGTTTCAGTGTTTTAGGTTAATGGTTACCCTCTGTTTGTATTAATATTGTTGAAACTTTTTATATAAGTAGTAGAAAAATCGTGTAAAGGAATCGGATTTAGGTTAGACGACAATGCTAAAGTGGATCGAGTTATTATGTAGCATCCGCAATGAAACGGACGTGATTGAAGCGGACACTATCGATATTTCAAGTTTTTGATCTAAAATATTAACAACTAGCTGACCCGGCAAACGTTGTTTTGCCTTATAAATTATAGATAATTAAATTTTTCCTGAATTTTCTTTGCTATAAACCTCACGGAGCCCGAGACCTTTCCAACGAATGCAAAACCGTGGAAATCGGTTCGTGCGTTCTGGAGTTATAGCGTCAGGAAGGAAAACCCGACTTATTTTTATATAGTAGAAGATAGTGTCCGTTGCAAAACCCGTCCGGTTCATTGACGATCCTCCTTAGGTAGGTACTATTATGATATAAGCCTGGAAAGCAATCTGGGGGTTATAACTATATTCGATTGTTTTTAAATATTATTTTCAACAACGATATTCGTGTTTCAAAACCATTAAAATTATTATTACATAAAATACTTCCGAAATTAAACTATTATCTATAACTTTACCTACCTACCGTTATCGCAATTTTATTGACTCAAAAACGTACCTATCTATAGTTTAAAAAACTTAAAGAAAATATTATCGTAAAAAGCTAATTGCCATATGAGAAACATAACATTTGAAATTTGAGGTTGACTGCGATTAAGATTGATTGAATAATATTAAAATGAAATTTTGGATTAAGCTTATTACTACCTAAGATTCAGAGATAAGATTCAGCTTTATTCTTGATAGCCTATTCCTGAAAAGTTTAACAATAGACCTCTACTAAAACAGCTTAAAGGGTGTTAAATAATTGTTTACCTCATCAAGATGAAAACCAAAAAGGTCCTAATTGGAATTCTTTTGAAACTTCCAAAGTTTCTATTTTGACGCGAATTTCACAGACGGTAAACTTCGTTAATGTTTTTTTATTCTATATTTATAAGGTCACTTAAATAAAACTGGTTTGACGATCATTAAAAAGTGAAGTTGTTTGATGAGGTGTTGGTTTACTGAGATAAACCTTTTTATACATTAAAATTGCAAGTGTCGACCAGTGGTTAGGAGCTTTGCGTTAAAAAGCTTTAAATACACGACGACATTTAAAGCTAGCACACACCTACAGCACACATATAAAGAAATTATTGATATGTGCATTAATTTCTCTATATGTTAGTTATAGGTCTAGCTCTAGCTTTAACAATCATTTTTAGGGTTCCGTATTAAAAACATGACCATTAATTAACCCTGTACCTGAAAATTCTTGGTATTAGGAAATGATATTACTTCTATCAATTTCTCCCTAACACTTTTATCATTTACAACATTCTGTTAGACATTTATTTAATCATGAAAAATATAAAACAAAACTCTTCGGGGACAATCCATATAACCAACTAAATAAAACATAGATATCTGCTACAAAATGCGCATACATTTTGTACAAAGCAAAGGCACGCAAAGTGCGTAGACATTACAATATTTAAAATATTCATCGTTGATTCATCCGCATTTGAGAGTTCTGTAGACGCTGTTCTCTCTTTGATAGCGATATTTGTTACAATAGATTGTAACTTACTAGAATTTGTCGCAAGTGTTTCTGACATAAAGGGTTGATTTATGAAGATTTATATCAATTTGTTTTGTGAAAACGTTTCGATTGTGTTCTTGCTGTATAAAAGTCAGATTACCAAACTACAATATTGACTATGACATATTTAGGGGACCTACCTATGTAAATAACTAGCTGACCCGGCGAACGTTGTTCCCCTTTAGAGGAAAGAAATCCTACGTTTGTCTCCTGGTTCTAAGTAACACCTTCTCACCAATTTTCAGCCAAATCGGTTCAGCCGTTCTTGAGTTATAAACTAGATAAATTCTTGAGTTATAAACTAGATAAATCTAAAAAACTTAGATACCGTATACCTGTGTAGGACCTAATTGATCCCTGAATCTATTAAGTTTTTCTTGCAAGTTGATCAAAGTTTTAATTACTGTCAAATGTTATACGCCGGATACACCTGGTATCTGGCTCTTTATAAATTTTCTAATTAAACATCTTTGCTCTATAAAGATATGCTCTATATACTACAAGTAGGCAAAGGCAAGTTTCTTCACTGAAAGTTAAAGTCTTCTGGACGTCGATGAGCAATATTACTTTAATATTCTATTTTAAGTGCTTAAGCCTGCACTGGGCTTTCATAGGAATATTTTAAAGAAACCATACTTCTGCAAAAACACAACACACGATAGACGCAGGGCTGGATTTGAACCCGCATCTTACTCAATCCGCGATCAACTTGAGCTATCGATAGTGTCCGTTTTAAAACACGTCCGTTTTAATGCCGATTTCCCTACGTAGTTGATAGGTAGGCTCCTTTTGAAACGATAAACAAGAAAACCGTCGTCGCCGAAGTAGAACGGATTACGATAAAACATGCATCGCGCCGTATGCATCGCCTCAAGCTTTGAATTATATAACAAACTAGCTGCGCCCTGCGGTTTCACCCGGGTAAGTCCCGATCCCGCGGGAATATCGGGATAAAATGTAGCCTATGTGTTATTCTAGGTCTCCAGCTATGTATATTCCAAGTTTCATCGCAATCGGTTCCGTAGTTTTTGCGTGAAAGAGTAACAAAGTGACATACATACATACATACAAACTTTCGCGTTTATGATATTAGTAGGATTCCTTTACTGGATGCAGCTCTCTTTATGCTTTAAAATGCAGTTGGAAAAAAGATACAGTCCAAATGGGAAGCTCTGTTTTAGAAAATTCAGTAAAATGGAGAGAACTTTTTTAAGCACATACTGTGCTTAATTCGTCTGAGTGATCAAAGTTTTGTTGTCTTTGTTTTTAAAGTTTTGGTTAAGTTACCCACATATGAGGCAGTTAATTTAACTCTAAAATGTTGTTTCTAAATGTAATTATGAAAACTGTGTGAACATTACAAAATATGATATTTCTAGAACCCGCTAAAGTGAACTAGATTTTTTTTTTTGGGTCTGCAAGAAATTATCTTCAATATCATAATAAATTATGAACTTTAAGATTTAATTTAATTTTGTTCACATTTTCATCATAAAATATTATACATTATGAAAACTGTGTAAACATATCAAAATATAATCTTTCTACTACCCGCTGAAGTGAACTAGATATTTTCTATTGGGTCTGCACGAAAATATCTTTAATAATAATATCATAATAAGTTATGAACTTGTAGATAATTTAATTTTGTAGACATTTTCATCATAAAAATATACCTACATTATGAAAACTGTGTGAACATAACAAAATATAATATTTCTAGTATAGATACCCGCTGAAGTGAACTTGATATTTTCTTTTGAGTCTGCAAGAAATTATCTTCGATATCATAATTCTTACAAATTCAAAATTATGAATTTGTAGATAATTTAATTATGCAGCCATTTTCATCATAATAATATACATAATGAAAACTTTGTGAATATAACAGAAAATAATCTTTCTAGTGTCCGCCGAAGTGAACTAGATAGGTACCTATTTTCTTATGCTGCACGAAATTACCTTCAATATCATAATAAATTATGAACTTGTAGATAATTAAATATAGTAGACATTTTCATCATAAAAATAATACATTATTACAATACCCGAGGCATCCCATAGGAATAAAATATTAAAACTTTACATCCAAGCAACGTTGACTGTAAAATACAGCACTAAACTTTGCAGTCTTGTTAGAGTTTATTGACAAGATTCGCTGACGGAAAACTTTGCTTATTTTCCTGGATAATGTAGGAATGACCTCGAAACCTCACGGAAGAATGCTAATGCATTGTCGGTGGTATTGCGAGCGTGTGTTGTATTAAAATTATATTCAAATGTAGCCCCGCACGTGTTCTCACTTCATTTTTAAGATTGCTTTAGTATTTTCAGTTTCATAGTTTCAACGCATTTAGATTATGATGAAGTCTACTTAATAATAAACTTTTGAAATAATCACGATAGGTACTCATAGCCAGATTGTTTCCGGGTCGAATTTGCGTATTTTTATTTACAAAACCTACCTCAACGTGATCATGAAGTCCTGAAATACACATTATGCATGATACAGGGTGGTCCAACTAGTGACGTCAATAAACTTTTTTTAGATTCCTCACACCTGGGGCTATCCGAAAATACCCCATGTATGTTCAGCGATTTTTTGTAGTTTAGGAGTTATGGCCTTTTTTCTCATAAATGCGACCACTGACACCTATTTGCTCATACTGACTGCAATAATTGAGATAATTGGCTGATTTTTTTCAAATGTGGAGCTGAATAATTGGGTCATGTTTCCTGTTACAAAAAAAACGCGTAACACCAACCAAACTGTTACAAATAAAAAAAGTATTTCATAAAGTGAGCGTAGACAAAACGCTATAAACACTTTAGAGAGCAATTCAAAGAAAAACTCGCCTATTATTTTTTTTCCAAACGAACTTCAAAAACTTCCTTACTTCATAAGCTATCTACCCTATCGTTTTTATTGGTATATCATTAGAGGATCATAGCAAAAATTTTATTTTAAAATTCCTTGGTCGAAAATTCTCTCACTCATCTTACTTAAACCTGAAGGGAGACTCCCGGCCTAATCTAATAACATAAAAAACATATTTGTTCTTATTTTATTTAATACACTAGCTGTGCCCGCGACTTCGTCAGCGTTTTTCGGACTACCTACCCATCGCTGAGCAAAAGTCTACACTTGAACGGACGACCAGGGAAGTCTGTTGCTGAACAGAAGAGAATCATAGCAGAGTCTATTTAAGTGTAGATTTTGCACAGCGCAGCGGTAGGTAACGTGTTGCATGCTTATTCGCATTACTTATAATAAGAAGTAGCCTTTATCGAATATTAAAAATAAATCAAAACCCGACTTCGAATTAAGGACAAAACAATAAAAATAAGCTCTCCAACATAAAGTGCAACATCATCTCTGCCTCTGCCCGATAGACAATTTCTCTCCGTTTCCCCTCCCTCAGCACGGTCACGCCACCGTCTCGAGGTCCCCAAAGCCGGTGATAAAGCCCCCCCTCCCTCACCGAGTTCACCACCAGAGGCTGAGGTGATTTTTTATAGTGGTTATCTTCCATGCGGCCCCTTTCTTGCGGAAAGGACCCCGAGCCCGCTGACGCGGGATTACGGATTAGAAGCCTGGCAAGCCCGGTTTCCCACCTCGTGAGCCTCTTAGCTTTCAGCTACTGAGTCCCCTCACAACGGCAAGGTGGACGACCATCTGGAGGGTAAAACGTAACGTCGTGTCCGGGACTCGTGACTCGAACGCGCAGCCGTCTAATCGGAAGCCATCACTCGGCTCGGTAGGCCACCGTTCCTTAAAAAGGGAATGCGCCGGTCTGTGATTCGAACGCGGAACCCTCGAATCGGAATCCACAGCTGCCATCGTGCCACGTAAACTACATGCAATCAGCATCTACTCAGTGAAACTGCCTCATTACAGCTATATTTTTTTAATCCTTTTTATTGAAATTTCGACTGCCACTAAAAATTATCAAAATTGTAACCGTAACTTTAATCACTGAAGAATTTTTGAGAAGGTGGTTTCAGGTGGTCCATCAATTTGTACCTTGTTCTTAATAAGCCGATTCTATTGATGGTAGTCCAAAAATTAGTAATTTACAGCATTGCGGGATACTATTCTGCTCATCATTCCGAAGGTTCTCATCAGATCTTCACCAACAATTTATGGAACCAACTCGGGACTCTCACTTTCCAAATAAAAAAAGAATGATCGAAATCGGACTTTATATGCCGGAGTACGGTTTGAACATATTCACATACAAACAATATGCGGGTAGAATTGAGCAGATCCTCTTTTTTTTAAAGTCGGTTAAAAACAACCATTATAAAGAATTTCCGTATGTCCGAAGGATCCGGATATATGGAGAGACAAAGGTATACGGTATTTTAGGAATTTCCTGAAAAAAAACTGGATATCCGGTTTTTTTTATTTTCGACCGGATATCCGGTTAGTCATGTATTGATTCCACACAACATACTTCTTCAATACAACATTCAAACTAACTAAGTAAAAGCAGAAAAATCACTTTATCCGGATAACCGGACAAAATATCCGGATAAAAAATAGCCTATATGTTAATCGGGGTCTAAAGCTATCTGCATACCAAATTTGGTTAAAATCGGATAAGCCGTTTCTGAGATTAGCGTGCACAAAGGCACACACAAACAGACAAACAGACAAACAGACAAACAGACAACCAGAAAAACAGAAAAATAGGTTCTACTGCGTTCATAGATACCCATACAATTTATATTTTTTTTATATCTTCCAAAAACAGACACCGCTGAGTTACGATTTTATTATATGTATAGATTTATTTGTACAAATCTTAATTCAGATTTGTGAGGAAGTTTTTTTGCGGAAGACAAAAACCATCACTAGATGGCGCTAGTGGTAAAATACATCGTGGTATCGTTGCGTTTTTATGTCAAAAATCACGTTAGTTGTATGGGAGTCCCTTAAATATTTGCGGCTACAGTAATACATCCTCTGTAAAAATTTCAACTGTCTAGCTATCACGGTTTATGAGATATAGCCCGGTGCCAGACGGTCAGACAGCGAAGTCTTAGTAATAGGGATGAGTGAGTGAATTTTCGACCAAAAAATTTTTCAATAAAATTTTTGCTATGATCCTCTAATGATAGACCAACAAAATGATAGGGTAGATAGCTAATGAAGTAAGGAAGTTTTTGAAGTTCGTTTGGAAAAAAAATAATAGGCGAGTTTTTCTTTGAATTGCTCTTTAAAGTGTTTATAGCGTTTTGTCTACGCTCACTTTATGAAATACTTTTTTTATTTGGAACAGTTTGGTTGGTGTTACGCGTTTTTTTTGTAACAGGTAACATGACCCAATCATTCAGCTCCACATTTGAAAAAAAATCAGCCAATTATCTCAATTATTGCAGTCAGTATGAGCAAATAGGTGTCAGTGGTCGCATTTTAGTAGAAAATGAGAAAAAAGGCCATAACTCCTAAACTACAAAAAATCGCTGAACATACATGGGGTATTTTCGGATAGCCCTAGGTGTGAGGAATCTAAAAAAAGTTTATTGACGTCACTAGTTGGACCACCCTGTATAATAACTAGGTTAGCAGCTTAGCACTAGAAAACTCGTCAAAATTGTTCTGTCGAATATAAGTAAAAGAAAGTCGTGTTAGTTACACTAATTATAACTCAAGAACGGCTGCACCGATTTGGCTGAAAATTGGTGGGAAGGGTGGGGGTAGGTAGCTTAGAACCGAGAGAAGATTTTATTTTTATTTTATTTTTACAACAAAAACATAGGAAACACAAAAATTAACACATATAAAAAGGTAAATAATAAAAAAGCTTAAAATTCAGTTGCACAAATGGGCGGCCTCATCGCTGAAAGCGATTTCTTCCAGGCAGCCATTGGATGGAGTAGAACTTTAACAGCTTGAGTGGTACTTTTTTTTTAAAGAGTAGCAGTAGGGAGGGTTTAGTGAGTTTTTTATATTTAACTGGCAAGACAACGTCTGTCGGGTCAGCTAGTAATTTATTAAACTACGTTCCACGTCGAAATCACGTATTTTTATTGTTCAAAATATTTACCCACCACAACGTGATCCTGACGTACACAGCTAGGTAGGTATGTTAGCTAGGTTAGCAGCTTTGCACTAGAAAGGGTTATTCAACAATACTCGTCAAAATCGTTCTGTTGAAGTAATATTTTATTAAAATACGTTTTCATTGTCGCTTTGTTTTCATGTAAAAAATAAATTCTATTGTCTGATTTCCTCTGTAAGTGAATTTATTTCATCCGGTTTTCGATATCCGTCGATAGGTGTTACGGAGTTTAGCAATGGATTGGCAAATGTAATATTGGATTTTTCTTCGTTTTCCTTTTGATCGCGACCTTTTGCAATTATTGGTATCCATTCACATTGTTTTATTTACGATATCTTGTAAAGAAAATGTAAACAGTTTTTCATTTAGTTCGTATTTTCAGAATTTTGTCTTGATTAGTAAACGTTGGGTGGTCTGCTCTTGGCAAGTTACTAAATTATGAATTACAATTGAATTAATTATTTTTTTAATTATAAATTGTAATTAGGTCATAGATTGCGGGAGAGGACAGGGGACCCTCGCTCCGGCTCGTACCTGGTGCAAAGGTTAGCTATTGGCATTCAACGCGGCAATGCTGCCAGCGTTATGGAAACCTTTGCGCCGGGTACAATTCGGGGTGGGTTATTTTAATATAAGTTATTTTTTTTTTGTTTTAGTTTTATATATCTTATATGTACCTACCTATGTAAATATATGTAAATAAACTTTGCAATTGTAATTTGAATTATTATATAAAAACAAATGCCCCAACTGTTGTTATGCAAGGGAATTAGCAATGTCTAATTTTCTCAAAAAAAAAAGTATAACTACCTACCTGAGTTATGCATGACTGACTGAAATATTACTATGACTAATTATTATATTTTGGACAGCCAAAACCTAGAGAAAGAAGCGGCGTGTTCTTTCTAAAGTGTAGAGGTATAATATTATACTCTGCATTCGTTGAAAATCAACATCCAAGTGGGTAAAATTATATTTTTTAACATTTTAATGAAAATATGTGTATTTATAAACATGTACCTAAGTAGATAAAATTGTTAGAACCTATTTACCTAAGTGTTGTCGCGTTAACAGAAACACTTTAACAAGATGAGAGTTGGAGAAGGTAAAATCGAATTATATAGAAGTAGGTAAGTACCTACTTCCTACTGGATCTTATAATTCAAGTCTATTTTTAAGTACCTACGCGGTTCCACCTGAATGGCTCTCGATAAAATTACCTAGGGAAACTCGGCGAATTCGCCAGCCGCACTCGCCTTTGGAAGATTTTCCTAATTTGTGCAAATGTGGTGTTGCTTGAGTGTTGTCGTCAGAAATTGGGGATTTTCGAATACTTTTAGCTAGGTACCTATCTATCTTATTTGATTGTAAAAATGTTGGTGGTTTTTACACGTCGGATTCAGGTAGATATATCGCACTATCCACCGAACATAATCGTATTCGACAAAACTCAAACTTTACAGGAGAGCCAAAAATGTGTATTTCGTTTATAACTTGAAAACGTGTTAACGGAAAAGCAAAATTTATGTGTCAAAAGAAAGCTATTTTTATTGCCTTCATGTGTGTAATACACATGAAGGCAATAAAAATACACATTATTTATAATTATTTTTAATAGAATAGAAGTAATTGGCAAAAATAATTTTACTGTATTAAACCACCACAGTCGCTGTCAGTAAAGTACTATTACGATTTTATTCGGGTAAAATCCTAAAAAAGTCTTGCACATAATAACTCATTTCGGTATTGTTCTTAGTATACGCTGAAAAAAGTCTGTATAGTATTGATGCATCACTAGGTTGTTCGGGGTCACAATATGTATAACATAATTCAGTATTGGTATTATATCATATTATTCGACGAACAAATTATTCGATTCTTTTTAAGTATTGAACCATACAGTTATTTAGTTGAATAATGATGCTCACATTTTTGGTTCAATATATCGTAATAAAAATTAAAAGTCTTTTTTTACATTAGAAATTATTAAAATTTCAAAATATACGTAAGATGATATAAATAAATCCAAAAAGGCAACGTTATATTTTAGGTTAATTCATTTTATTTAAGTTTGCTGTGTGTTGCGGTTTTCGTTGCTTATATCCCGATCCCGTTGGAATTCCTCAAAATCCTTTAACAGTAGATTCCTACATTATACAAGCTACCTGTATACCAAATTTGAGCCTGATCCATCCACTGATTTGAACTCTGTGTCATTTTATAAGTCAGTCAGTTAATTAGTCAGAGCTTTGGATTCTATTTCTATGAAACACCCAAACGTCAATCGTTTTTGTTAAAAATAAAGTTAATGGGTCCAAATATGTTTTCTATATTATATTTGAGTCACTGCCATCAAATTATAACGCTAGTTTTCTGTCAGGTATTAGTTAACATGACAATCTATGAGAAAACGCAGCTGTATTTCCCATTAATAAGAGTGTAGCTAAGAATAACCTGAAAGAGGCTGTCTCTACTTCAAGCAGATATTTTAACCCTGTGTCAGATGTTCACCACTGATTGTATGTATCCTAGCCTGAGGAACTAACAACTCTAATATTTTCATACTACGTTGAGTGACTCCTCATACAATCCAGTATTAAAATAATACAGATACTTAAGCCTATTCAGAAAACTACAACTCCTGATAAGTGTTTGTCTGTTCAGCAATCATATGCTATCCAGACGCTGACTCTATCTACCAACATTTTCTTTTCAAGTAACTCAGATGTGCAGTTTCAGGACATTAAGTAGGTGTTCCTACCTAACGTCGTAGGTAGGAATACCTACCTAGGTATTCCGTTAGCTGCCGAAACAGTTAGACAAGTGCTGAGTTATAATGTTGATTGATGTTTCGTTTCAGTTAACATAACCCTGAAGCCCCTGAGGTACTTTGAGATGAGAGTTCCTTCTTTCTAACCTATCTCTGTTAGGCTCACATACCTACAGTCTTGTATCGCTGTGATGACATGGAAAACCTCACCCCATTATACCCTCAATTTATTATCATCTTGTAACAGGACAGGCTTCGCCATGCCTGAAGAAATATTGTGAATTCTATCACGTTCATTTGTAATAAATATATACTTACTTCTAGCTACATTGAATATTATATTCTTCTAGTTGACTGGTTTGAAAACCGTATATTTTCATTTTAGTACACTATTATTATTTAGTCCAGCTTTAACAATAATATTTTCACACACATAAAAGTAAAATTAATATAAGTATTTTGTTAGAAATATAATCATAATTATTCCGGTACGTATTGCCTAAAAATATATACACGACTGTGATGAAAATAATCTAAACAAATAAAACCAACTGGTCAGCAAGTGCTGGAATTCTGGAATACGAAATATTTGTTGTCCCTTTCTTAGCAGAGAAAAAACATGAGAGCGAAATATGTAACTTGTTCGATTTTGTAGACACAAATACAGTAAAATTGCTTTGCAAGTTAAGAATTTTGCAAAGTGTGTCGTACATTAATATTATTTCAAACGTTTTCTATTATAAGGTACAGTAGTAAACTTTACAGAAAATAGGTTGAGATTTGTCCCCCGAATAAAATCGTAATAGTATAATACTGTAAATGGGAGCTATAATAATATGTGTAAGTGCTGTTTACTTGTTTATTCGTGTGTTTAACTGGTTTATACTTTAACACGAATAATATCGGTAAATCCATTGCGACTTTACTATCTTTTTAAATACGCATGATAAATTTTCCAAAAAAATTTACAAGATGTATTCCGACCTCCAATTAACGAATATGTAATAAAAAGGAAAATTCCGTAATGGCGATTACGATTTTATTCGGTGGAGAGTGCGATATAATTTTTGTTAAATTTTATGAACGAAGTGGATTGATCGCGACAAATTGGCGCCCAGCAAACTATGGAATTACGATAGTAGGTATCGGAAATGTACATTCGAAATAAATGTAAGTTAATTATTAATAGGACGACCTCAGTGGCGCGTCGGGGGAAGGCCCGACTGCAATGCAGGAGGTTGCGGGTTCGATTCCCGCCGGGTGCAAGTACTTATGCTTAAAAATAAATATTTGTTTTCGGTCTGGGTGTTTTCTATGTATTATATGTATTTATTTACAAAAAAAAGTATAATATGTAGTATATCCGTTGTCTAGTACCCATAGTACAAGCCTAGTGCTTAGTTTGGGGCTAGATTGCGTTGTGTACAATGTCGTGCAATATTTATTTATTTATTTAATATGTGTAATTTACTGTGATTTGCATATTAATGTATTTCACAAATATTTATCATCAAGAATCATACCACCCTGACGGGATTCAAACTAGTGCCCCTCGCTTGTCAAGCGAGGCGAGTCGCGCCACCAACTATACGCCCGGGGGCGCCCGGCCCGTCCCGACACGGCCGGATATTTCAGCTTGCATTTCTCCTCGAAAATATTTCTAGAAGAGAGCATTGAGCGTTTAAAATAAGTAATATAAAATAATATTTAACACAAATATATAGCGTCGAATTGATAACCTACTTCTTCGGGTTTTGGGAAGTCGGTTAATAAAATTTTCTTCGGTACCTGTTTAATAATTGTTTCGTCATTTTTCATCATTAAAAAACAGAAATATTTACACTGGACAAAAACAGGAATTACTTACATTCACACAAAAACAGGAGACCCTACATATTTACATCAGGAAGAAATACTTTTTGGTCTTGCTTAGCAAAGAGTTCCAACATTGTTGTCAATCGTCCGTTTTGTCAAATGTCAATATTGAGCTAACGCCTTTTGTCATGCATGACCGATCAATTCCTAATTAAAATAGGGTTTAAGTTTATTTAGGGCCCATTCCAGAAACTTACAAATAGGCACAAATGGCTATGGCAGAGAAAAAAAACGAGCACCCACCAGGAGTGGAGGCTGATCGAAGATTACTTGCATTCGATTCTTGGGAGGATTACCTCGACTCCTTGATCAATATAGCTGATCTTCGAAACTTGAGGAGCATTACTTCTGCTAGGACTATTGCTGCTTTCGGTTACAGGCAAGTTTTATTTATTTAATACTAACTTCGGCTCGCGGTTTCAATCGCGTACGTCTACGATTCCGTGGGAATATCGGGATCAAAAGTAGCCTATGTTACTCAGGGTGAATGTAGCTTTCTAATGGTAAAATGTTTTTTGCAATCAGTCCATTTGTTTGTCTTCATTACAAACATACAGACGCGCACACACAAATACAAATCTTGTCTCTTTATAATATTAGGGTAGATTAGTGTAGAGTAGATGTAGGTAGACTAGCTGCTCCCCGCGGTTTCAACCGCGTACCTACGTCTCGATCCCGAGGGAGTATGGAGATGAAAAGTATTATTTTATTATGAATGAATTATAAGTATGTATTTATTCAATTCAATTCAATCATTTATTCATAATACAGGTTTAGTGTGCAGGTGGTGCTAGGTCAACAATAAATAAATATAAAATATTGCACGACGTTACACACAGCGCAATCTAGCCCCAAACTAAGCACTAGGCTTGTACTATGGGTACTAGACAACGGATATACTACATATTATACTTTTTTTTTTGTAAATACATACATATGATACATAGAAAACACTGAATATCCCATCTCTTCGGACCGTGGTGAGTCCTAGGACATGTTGGTTTCCTCACGATGTGTTTCCTTCACCGTAAGAGCGATGTTATTAGCGCACATACCTTTTTTCTTAAAGAAAAAGACATTGGTGCGCAAATGTAATTTCATCTTTATTGGCCAGTCCGGCATATGAAATTATAAAGCATATGACCTTAGAAGCTTACCATGCGACCGATTTGGTTGTGGGAATCAAACAACATGTGGCCGAAACCGGCTGAAGCATCATCAAAAATGTATTGTTGCTCTTTCACGCAACCGCTAAACCGATTATGATGAAACTTGCTATAAATAGTAATAAATAAATTCTGCGAACAACACACAGCGCAATCTAGCCCCAAATTAAGCAGTAGGCTTGTACTATGAGTACTGGACAACGGATATACTACAAATTATACTTTTTTTTGGAAATACAACATACATAGAAAACAAACAATATTTATTTTTAAGCATAAATACTTGCACCCGCTGGGAATCGAAACGGCAACCTTCTGCATTACAGTCGGGCCTTCCCCCGACGCGCCACAGAGGGCGTCAAAAGCTATGACTATAGTTCATTTTTTTATGTTTCAGAGCAAACGGCGACACACTATCAGAAAAGGAGTTTAAAATCCGTCGAGCGGCAGTCTATGAAATCGTGTTTCCTACTGTCAAACCATACACACTTACCAGCGAAGGGTGTAATCTTGAAGACCCTTTCAATAGAGAACTTGCAGTAAGAGAAAGGGCAAATCGAGTTGGAATATTGCAGGTACCTATATAAGGCTTAGAACGCACTGCAATTAAACGCCTGCGTTTTCCCGTAGATCTGAAACCGGAATAAAATGGAACACATAGCTTTCTATGCAAGACCACGCATTAGCGTTTTTTTCAATGACTGCATGATTTTGCGTGTTGGTACGCAGTTCTGCGTTTTCAGCTATTCGTAAACCGCTTGCGTTTAATCGCAGTGCGTTCTAAGCCTAAGAATAAATACATCAGGCTATTTTATTTTTAACATTGATTTTACTCTTTTTTACCCACTGAGCAGGTATATTTTACGCTTAGGGTGAGAGGTTGCTCGTTTATCTGTGCGCAATCGAATGTTCCCATTTTTCTATGTGAAGTGTGTGTGTGTGATTTCAGTAATGTAATGTTATTCATCTTTAAGACTAAAATTGGATACTTTTATGGTAGCCTTGGCTTACCTGCGATTTTCAACAAGTTTTTTTACATAACTAATTAAGATTGCTTGCATTGAATGGAAAGCGACAATTAGGTCGAAGTTGTAACATACTTGTGTAGAAATAACTTATTCACTCTAGACCTAGACTTTAGTAATTTTACAAAGTTTACTCAGCTTTACTAAGTAAACTGAGTTGATAAGGTGATATGTGTAAATTAATTACAACGTAGTCAATACCTGCGTCTGATTACTGTTAACCTGAATAGAGTCTATCAGAATCTATATCGAGTTATATTTCTCTGTAAGATCATTGATCGAGTATACGCATCAAGTAATCAACACACTATTGTCCGCAGACCATCATATTCCTAAGACATTTCACAAGAGGTGGATTCGAGATATCAGGGTATATCGATTACGCGCATCGGCTTTTGTCGGAAAATTGGGGGCCGTTTTTTAAATCGAATAAGATGCTGTGGCCGAGGGATAAGGATTTGGGCTACTATCATTGGAGACACGGAACAGTTAGAAGCAATATCAGCAGGAATTACAAGGTAAGATTATCTTGATGCTGGTAGTTTTTGTCATACGTGCAAGCTTTTATTTACATAAAATCCAATATCTATGAAATCTCAACGAATTTTTACAGAAGCTTTTTATGCAAACTTTTCTAAGCCCATCCCATCGATTAAAAAGAATTTTGTTGTTAAAACGTTTAAAACATTTTTAGTGATCAATTTTAGAATTAACCTCACAATAGGTCTATTGCATGACCTCAATAGTGTGTTAACTAAAACCTAAAGCTATTTATTGTTTGAAATAAAACGATGATCCTATCTTACCACAAAACTTTGACCGTGTGAGAAAACAATGTTGATATTCCAAGTCTCGCAAATTCCTAGCGGAATACTTGTTCAGTTCCACAGCGTTGCCTATAACTTTACTCAATATATTGGCCGAATATTAAGTAACAACACCATACGTAATTAAGTCATCAGTTATTTGACGCGTGAAATAACTCGCTAATTTATCTCATCTTGACCAGTGCCCTGACCAGTGATGGATGAATTACTTATCCAATGCGAGTTTTGGCAAGCAATGACCATGTTTATGTTACGATCTCGTCATTTCTACAAATATTTCTATAAACGTTTACATGTATTATTAAAAACGGGAAACTAACAATGACCTAAGGTTTTTCCCGCGTAAATCACACGAAGGATTTTCAAAACCCCCTTTTAAAATCCCCAAAATTCAAAATGGATTCTTGCATCATTTTCAGCCCCTAATGGATCCAGATAAAGGCCTCTTGTTTCAAAACCGGCATGACCACAAAATCGTATTTCCAGACCCTATCCAAGACCCAGGTCAGAACACGACTAAATTAAGAGTATACTCACCAAGATACACGCAGATCGAAATCTATGACCACGTAGTTAGGAGGAAAAGTTAATATCTTTTAAAAGTTCAATAAAAGAAAGAAGCTCAATGTCGGTTTGTCTTTTATTCAAATTTAAAATTATACTTTTTCTTAAATTTCTATCTTTGCTTAGATTTAATACTGGTGTAGCATAAGTGTTGTTTATTACACTGTCACGTTAAAAAATGTTACTTGCTAAATTACATTGAAACGCGAATCACTATTTTTTATTTTTAAAATAACTTAATTAAATTATTTAAAAAAAATATGAACTTATATCTAAATAATTATTATGTCATTGTACAAAAAAATCGACAAGTAAAAATGCTATTAGGTACGAGGTATTTTCGCTGTATTCAGTAACTAACTGTCCTTACTATTTTCATTATTTTATTATCCGTACTTTTTATTAAATGTTAGAAATCTAAAAGTTTATTACCAGCCGAATTGCAAATTAAAATGAAAACTTACACCACAAATACGTATTGTGCCTTGATAGTTATTATTAAATTAAATAAACTATTTTAAAATAAGTACGTAGTAGTTAACTATTTGTACAAAATAAGGTCACATTGGTTTGGAACTTTAGGGTTGAGAGTGTGCTGATTCTTGTCTTGTTCTTTTAGCGAATTCTCTAGAAGCGCTGTGAACTTCGGCGGTTCTGAGTGTGATCCCAAATATGTCTTCGTGATAACGGTTTTCATCCTGCAAAATGAGATTAAGTTTGAAATCTATTTGGTTTTGGTAGGTAGGTATATATTGTGCCCTATTTAATTACTTACTACAAAATACTGAATCATTCTTTATAATATGTACCTTATTTTATATACTCAGCTATGCTTTATTCATCATCATCATCATTTCAGCCGTAAGAAGTCCACTGCTATACATAAGCCAGATCATAGATTTCCAGATGCTACATTATTAATTAACTTTATTTTATTAGTTTGTAATTCACTCTTACCATCAAGTCTAAGATGAACTCTTCGACTTCTTGCTCAGACATTTTAGCGTGTTTCCTGAACATAGACTTCAATTTCTGTTGAACTTCTTCAGCCATTTTACAGTCACCGCAGACGTAAAAATGACCATCTTGGTCTAAAAGCATTTTGGTAATTTCTTCACCTTCTTCTTCGAGTAAAGCTTGAACGTGTTTCTGTAAATTTTAAAATTTCATTTGAATAAATATCATTTTACTGAACTATATCATGTTATTTAAGTTATGTAAATTATTCATGTCATTTAAATGATATATTTACCTTTTCTTCACCGGGTTCCCTAGATAAAGCAAGCATAGTTTTTGTAAGTACACCATCAGCAACTGCTGCTTTCTTTTCTTCCTCATAAAGATCCATTCCTCGATTTCTGCATCCGAAGAACAAATAAATAGGACCAGGTTTCTCCTTGCTTGGGATTAGATTTTTCGTCATGTGACGCCGTTCGTTCCAGAATCCTCTAAACGGTGCTATTCCAGAGCCTGGGCCCACAAGTATGAGAGGTGCTGATATATCTTTTGGCATGTGGAAACTGGGTGCTCTATAAAACAAAAACAATTTAATACTTATTCGAAATTTTGAAACCTATTTACTTTCAAGCAAGAAAAGATATGTACCTTCTCACAAATATGTGAAGTTCTTCATTAGGTTTTAAATTCTTTAGATAATTTGAGCATACACCGTAATGAGTTGGCCCATCTCCACCTGAAAATAATATTTTTTATTAAAACCAAGTCATATTGGTCACAAATTTAAGTATTCTTGGCTTGGTTGGCACGCATACCACAAAGTTTTTATAAAACAAAACTTACCCTGAGTCTTATATTTCACAACAGCGACGGTGACATGTAATCTGTTAGGATGAGCAAGAGGTGATGAGGATATGGAATAGAACCTCGGCTGCAGTTGAGGAAGTAAAGAAGCCAGTAATGATCCCTGAGGCTTGCAAGATGGAAACTGTTCCAAAACTTCTCCTAGATGAGGGAAATAGTGGTGTCTCCAGTCGTCATATTTATTTGAATCCTGTAACCATTGAAGTACATGTTATTAAAATGGAGTCCGTTCAAATAATGTATAAATTTGATCCTATCGTGTCTTTTTATTTCATACCGTCGTCAATTCCCTGATTTGATTTGCCTCTTTTTCATTTGTACAAGCATCTGCTAAATATTTTAATACTCTCGTTGATGCTGGTGTTGTGATGTCTAAGTATCTTGTGAATAAATCGCGTACGCTAGCAGTCGGTAACCTTTCGTGTCTCTCCCAAGACTTAATTAATCCTGTAATTAGAAATAAAATTTAATAATAAGTAAGTTATTATTTATGATATAGCTAGTTGACTATTTATATGTATGTATAGTTGACTTTTAAGTAGGCAAAATAAGAAGTTGTAGATACTGCTACTATCTACTATTTTGCTTTTGTCATTAACTTACCAGTTGGCGTTAGTTTTTCTTTCATCGTCTGGACCTGCACTGATTTACTGTAGTCATCAACGTCTTTCAACCTTTTTAGTACAGCATCTACGATTTCTTTTCTATTACAAGCCAACACTCCTACATGATCTCCAGGTTCGTATTTTATTTCCGCCTGTAATGGAAATTGTTTGTTAAAGTTTTGTTACCTCAACAAATAACAATATGTCTAAATTTTTTGTCTGTTTGTTTACCTTTGGTTCCATATCTACAAAAATAGTTTCTCTATCCGCAACATTATTTCCTAGATTCTTATTTTCTTTTACTTTGCATACTGTTAACTGTTTCTTGAATCCCTGTTCTAGAGCTGATTTCAAGGGCATCGCTGTTTGTATTCTTCCAAATCTAACAGTGTCTGCTGTAAGCGGAACTTTGCCTAAAGCTTTCTTCGCATCTTTCACCATTTCATTTTCTTCTAGACAGAACGTTTCACATGCCACCTATAAAAAAAGTTCATTTTGTATCGTCACCACTCTTCTTTTAATTATATTAAACAGCATTAATGTTATAATACTCACGTGGAAAATATTTGATGACCATGACCTAAACTGTTGCTCCTGTCCAAGCATTTCATCTCCACATGCTAAATCTAAAATTCTTTCGCCGCCCAAATCTCCTAGTATTCTGTCAACTGTTTTACCGAAGTTACAGAATTTTGGGTAAGCACTTGATCCTAAACCGAATACAGCAAAACATACGTTGCTCAAGGGTCCTATGTGCTCTACTGAAGATGCGCCAGCAACACTACCTAGAAATTTATTAGATTTTGTTCAAATCTGTTTAAAGTTAGACATTTATTTAGGTACATCATTCTAGAAGGAACTCTCCATAAAACATACTTTTATTAGATTCCAGTCTTGTCAATTGTCTCTTATATTCGATGCTCGGTGTCATAACACTGTTTGTCCTCATCAGCGATTTCGGAGTAGGGGTTTTGAAACTAAAAGTAAAAAGTTTTTGTAAGTTTCACTTTCCTACTTTATACTTTAACCAGCAACAATCATTGAATTATAATTTTTGATTAACCTACCCTAAATTCTGGTCCGATGATTGATTACCGTGATTTTTAGATTCGTTGTATAACATTTGGAATAGATGTTCTGCGAAATCCTAAAAGAAAAATTATCATTAGTTTATTTCAAAAAACATAATTCTGTTTGCATTTTTTACCGTCTTCACTTACCATGCCATTTGCTGGTGGCTCACCATTGCCAAAAGTCGATGTAACAATAATCAACAAAGTTTCGTGCTCTATCGAAAACATGTCGTAATCAGCCATACATTGTACCTGAAAATGTTGACTCACTTAAACTTCTTTACAACACTAAATTAATACTTAACGAACTCCCCGGAGTTTTAGTTAAAAAGGGATTTTGGCGTGTCTTTATTACTCACCTGCGCATTAAACGCGTAGCCAAAAATGGTTCCTAAATCTTTGGCATACTGTTCAGATTTCCCTGTTTCTGTGGCGTACAAGATTGTCGCCTTGATGCGCTTAGAGAGTGCCCGTCCGAATAGTTTCGACGTAAACTTAACTGCTCTCGCAATCTGTTTAAAATGAAACTTTCTGTGAAGTGGTTTTGTCCCATCTTCTTTTTGCCATTGATGTGTTAGCCATGCTTTTTCCTGCAAAGTCAATTATGTTACTAAGTATTATCCTCATCTGTATTGAAACATCAATTATGTACCTACTGTCTAAGTTTAGTTTATTATTTCGAGTTACTGATGGTATTGACAAATTTAATCAAATTAGACTTACTTGGTAGTCGTAAGACGGTCTTATGTAATACAAAGCCATTTCTTGGTGAAATACTGATGTCAATGAAGATGACATCGGTGGTACTATCCACACCCAATCTGCTGGGCAACCACCTCTGAAACATCATGTAAAATATTATATTTATTTATTCCTATTATATCATATAACATATACTTAAATTATAATCTTTTCTATTTATCAATCTAGTGTCATTGTGTTTTTTTTTGTTATGGCCATGAACTAGCCAAATTTACTGCGAACTATGTGGCCTCCATTAGGTATGACCACGTTTGATAATGACTGCGCATTTATAACATAATTTATGACTACTTCGTTGTTATTTTCGTAGACTCTCTCACCGGCTTTTATTTTCGTTATCCAAATGTTTGATGAACTGTTCCGATGCAGAATGATGATCCACAATAGATGCATTATCTCTATGGAAACTATGAAGCACAGCAATATTTACTTCAACTAAAGCCTTGTCTTTCCAAAGTGAGACGTAAGAACTCGTGTCTAAACCCATTTTGATTGCCACATTCTGAAAATAAGTTGTTTTTACAATAATATTCTTATATTTATTTATTTTACAAAATTTTATCAAAAAACGCGTGCTTATATGGTAAGGTATGCATGAGCATACATCATATGAATGTTCTTCATTGGAGAATTTTATTGACAAGAATGAGATATATGATAGGATAGAAACATTTCTGTATACAAAAATTAACGATAGTGCAAATATACCTAATTTACATAAATGCCTAACCGATGTGGATGATCAGTAGCCTCTCGTACTTAGCCAATTTTGACCCGCTTCTCACCATTAGATAATTTAAGTAAGCAGTTATCAAGTAGTCATATTTACATTTATATGATGTTTGGTAAATTCCAACCAATTAAATAAAAATAAAACTCAAATCTAAGAGCTTTTCACATCATTTGTATTTATGTTAACGTTTTTATTATAAGGCTTTTAAATAAAGATTTAAGATAAGGAACCGATGTAATCACCTTTCTGATTTTTTTCTGAGATTACGTTTTATGAATCAATCGGTCATTGAAACGGATGCAATCATTTTAAATCCGTTAACTTTATTGTTTAGCCGGAAAGTACCTCAGTGAGGGTTTTACGTGTTTCTAAATATCTTTTTGAATAATACGTCAAGAATACGCGTTGCAATTAACATTGTTTTTTTTATATACGACTAGCTGCGTCCCGCAGTTTCACCTGCATAAGTCCTGATCCCGTGGGAATTTTGGGATTAAGAATACCCGATCTGAAATCGGTCCAGTAGTTTTTGAGTTTATTCATTACAAACATATACAGACACACACAAAAATACAAGTCTTTCCTCTTTATAATATTATGTAGATATATCAACGTTTGACCACTATCTTCACCTGATAATAAATAAGTGATGATTTTGTCTTAAACACTTATCGAATAGACTATAGTAATATGACATTTACATTGTATGATTAAAAAAAACCCTTTTGGAAAATCGAGAGTAACTTCCTTCTCCCATCAAATTTTTAGAAGTTATAATTTGGAGAATGAGCTTAGTATTAAAAGTAATTATTATGATAAAAAACTAAGTTACTTGCTACTCGCATTGTAATATTAATGGCCATACATTTTTAAGCTATTGCATAGCTTTTATCGCGGGCTTTGAGCTTTGAATGAAGAAATTTCGTAACGAAAAAAACCTAACACCCGCAACTACGCCTACCATGATGCCATGGTTACCATGCCATGTAGCCGAGCTCACGCCCGGCCGAGCTACATAGTAACCATGGCAACGTAGTTCAAAATAAAATACGGAACCCTAAAAATAAAAAATAATTATAATTGCATAAGTTGATAAAAAATGCTATGCAATGCTTTACCGCGGTAGTACCCGAGTGCCTCACGTTTTTTTTATTATACCAGATTACTAAAATGTTTATTCTCAGTATTGTATAGTATAAGAAGTCCACACGAATAGATAGTTATCAAACAATTATAGTTTTCGACAGAGCTCCATATCTTACCTCAACGATATTCAATCTGTTGCTATCACTCAAGTTCCGGCAGCCGACCTCTGTGCCCATGTACCAGCCGTTGAAAGCCGTGCCCGTGAACTCTAAGCCTCCGCAGTCTAATCTCATATTGGCGACAGCAGGAAGTGCATACCAACGAAGTCCTAGGTCTTTGAACCAATCGTATCTGTAACAATGATACTTCCTGATTTGAAAACTGCAAACGTGAATTGCTGGTATGGTAGGTATAGATGGAATTTTAATACGTCTGAACTTAATTAGATTGCCTTTAATTTTTCTACAGTGAATTCATCAGTTAAAATTATAATACCGTGGTTAGTCTATGCCTTTAAATATTGAATGACTATTATTCTTTTTTAGGGTTTCGTAGCCAAATGGAAAAAAATGGAACCCTTATGGATTCGTCATGTCTTTCTGTCTGTCTGTCCGTATGTCACAGCGATTTTTTTTTAAACTGCTGCATTTACGTTGTGTATTTTTATATTTTTAGTGTATTGATTTAAAATATAATTTAGTACTATTTTACAGCAATTCCACTCCAATCCACCTTCTACATTGTACAATACCATAACAACTATCATTATTTTATTAACTTTAACGTAAGAATAGGTATATTTTTATTAATGCTAGTCTAGTACTTACGTTGGATGTTCCATGAAGACTTCCATTACTATATCTCGTGGTATATCAAAGTACTCTGGGTCTCTTCCATCGGCAGATAAAACTAGAGGTAGAATATCCCAAGGTGTTCGCTCTGCTGGTTTCCAACCAAGTTTCAGACACACCTGAAACAGTTATTATCCAATGAGTTTTCTCTTGACTTACTATAGTCGTTATTCCTGCTTTAATTTGTGTTGGACTGGATTTTTAAACTTCTTTTAAGGGGACAGTCTACCTACTCTTTTCTCCATACAAACTTTTTAGACGTAGTCGACTGTTTCCTCCCTGGATAAATATATAAGACAAAATACGTTTTATGCCATAAGTCCTATATCAGCTATGACCATACCCCTACGTTTTGATTTTTCTAATTTTCTAATTTTTCTGAATTTTATTACCATTCTAATTATAAAATGAAAAAAAAACACTGCTTCTTGAAAACGTAAACATGTTAAATAACATGAAAAATAACAAAACGTAGGGGCATTGTCATGACAGATATAGGTTTTATTTATTAATTATTAGTGATGATGATTGACAATGATGATTGAACGTAGTCGCCTGATTATGATCAGGCGACTACGTTTTTATGGAAAAAGACTGCCCTTGTAATTAGCCCTAAATCGCTGTCTGTCAGAAAGATATAGAGATTCGAGGTCATTTCCTTGCATTTTAGGCTAAATTACCTCTGTAAATTCCACTCGAGCAGGATCACCTAAGATAGTTCCATCTTCGTCTTGGTAACCAGCGTAACCGAGGATCTGAGCGTTCCAAATCCTATAGTCATGTTTGCCGTCAGTGCGTTGAGGGAATATTGTTATCGCAGACCTGTAACAAGTAAAACGTTTAAGATCTTCTTTCTTTATAAAAAATCCGGCCAAGTGCGAAACTCGCGCACGAAAAGTTCCGTACCACTATCACAATTGGGTACTGAACCCTAAAATCGTTTACCACTTTTAAAATTTGATAGGAAAATGTGACATAATTTAGCTTCGATTCTTACTTCCATCATACGACCACAGCCACACCACTAAAAAAATGAAAAAAAAAACACTTTGGCACAAAGACAATCTGAAACTCTTTGGTAAGTGAAGGCAGACTGGTATTTGACAGATAGGGCAGCCATTTTTAATTTCATGACCTCGATTCGATGTTTTTGAAACACGTTTGTTGTATTGGAGCCCCTCTTAAATATTTGTTTTAATTTGTTTTTAGTATTTGTTGTTGTAGCGGCAACCGAAATACATCTTCTGTGAAAATTTCAACCGTCTAGCTATTACGGTTCATGAGATACAGCCTGGTGACAGACGGACGGACGGACGGACGAACGGACGGACAGACGGACAGACGGACAGACGGACAGACGGAGAGACGGAGAGACGGACAGACGGACAGACGGACAGACGGACAGACGGACAGACGGACAGACGGACAGACGGACAGACGGACAGACGGACAGACGGACAGATGGACAGATGGACAGACGGACAGACAGACAGCGAAGTCTCAGTAATAGGGTCCCGTTTTTACCTTTAGGTACGGAACCCTAAAAACTAGTTAATGCATTTCCAAGTTGCAAAATTCTTAGGAAGTAAATAGTCATGCTAAACTAGATTTCGGTGATACGTTAACATATCAGTACCAAAAACGGGCGGATCCCACTATTTCCGTGGAAATACAAAATGGAAATAGTATACCTAACTAACTTTTTTAAAGTAGGTATATTCCATTGTTATTTGAGAATCTGTTTCCACTTCCATTTATGACGGCTTGATAAATTACTGATACATAAAAAATTACTTGAAAATAAACGATAGTATAACCTTATCCCTTATTATTTTGTTGCAATGGAAATAGTGGGAGGATTTATCCCAGTTTTCTATCAATGGAAATAGTGGGTTCCACCCCTAAAAACCAGTGCTTGAAATCCATGATAAAATAGGTAGGTACGTATAATATTATACCTGATGTTGCCTTTGTTAGTTGCATACTTGATGTGGTTGCACAAAGCCTCGAACATTCCTCTCGCTGTGGTTACTTCTCTGCAGTCGAATATCTGGCAAGTTTCAACAGATTATAGTTTAGTATAAATGGAAGCTGTGCCTCGACGTTTTAGATGTTTTGTTGTACAACAGCCGTGGCTGCAAACTCTACCCGTATCGAAACATAATAAAACTATTAGCGTAATAAGGTAAAAGTTATAAATAACTAGCTGACCCGACAGACGTTGTCCTGCCCGTTAAATAAAAACTACTACTACCCTACCCTACTACTAAAAAAAGTATCTTTATGTCCTTCTCCTGGTTCTAAGCTACCTCTTCACCAATTTTTAGTCAAATTGGTTCAGCCGTTTCTCAGTTATAAATAGTGTAACTAACACGACTTTCTTTTATATAGATAGATAATTGTAACAATCTGTTTATTAATACTTTATAAATAAATCCTAGATCATTCAAATACAATTATGATAGACTAATAATTTTTCGCATCTATGTAAAATTATAGAGTTAAATAATAAAGAAGGCATCTAGACAGATACTAAGACAAACGCGTAGAAAATGCCACCTATTGAATTTTTTTTAGTGATAGTGACCTAATCTAAGAATAACAGAACATTTAGTTAGTTAAAATTATAAATGGCAAATAGTTTTCACTGATCGGTAGGTATTATTTATTTATTTAAAATGTAAAATCTTAAAACTACGCAAGTGTAGTTTGAATATAAGTTTTAATAGAAGCAGCTTCAACTCCGTACTTCGCTCCGTTTCGAACGAACAGTTTACCTCAAGATGAATTAACTTTTAACGACGTCATCTCGGTTGAGTCTTTTTGTTTATGATATGAATAAAGTTTTATCAGTGACAGTCCTAATTAAAAGTTTGTCTTCATTCACCGAAACCGTCCCGAAATAAGTTTATCTTAGTAAGTATGTAAGTAGGAACCATTACCTATACAAATGTTAGTGAATTAGTTCTTTTGGGACTTCCACGACTAAACTTTCAGTTTCATTCATAGTATTTTTAGGGTTCCGTACCCAAAGGGTAAAAAGGGGCCCTATTACTGAGACTTCGTTGTCTGTCCGTCCGTCTGTCACCAGGCTGTATCTCATAAACCGCTATAATAGCTAGACAGTTGAAGTTTTCACAGAAAATGTGGTTTTTTAGCCGCTATAACAACAAATTTTAAAACAAAATAAAGCCAATATTTAAGGGCGCGCCCATACAAAATATATTTTTTTAACGTTAAAATGAACTATAAGCGCTTGTTTTTTTGCCACTAGCGCCATCTAGTGATAAACTGGCGTCAGTGGTAAAGATAATTTTTTTTTTTTTTTTTCTTTTATTATCATAATAAAAACTTAAATAACATTATTTTATTATACATAGCATTAAAAACCACTAAGGTTTGTAGAACGCTAATACTGTGATCTGCGAAGATGTTACAAGTTACGAAATAAAAACATAGGTACCAAATACGGAAAATAAATAAAACAAAACTAAGTAGATACGCACCAATCCAAACCAAACATGTAAGTAGGTTGGTACCCAGGAGGTACCTGCATTAATAATAAGCCGGTTGATAAATAGTAAAAAGTGGGTAGGTGACAGAACATTTATTAATAATATTAGAAGAGGAGTTGGGTAGATACAAAAAATTTAATTGATTTATGATAAAAACGTTTCCAAATTATAAAGGTTGCGTAGACTAGTCAAGTAATGCAATTTTAGTTTTTCTTTAATATTTTTTCGGTTTAGACTATCGCGTAACTCTAAGGGTAATTTATTTATAAGACGCGGAATTATATATGCACTGGTCCTTTGTCCATACACATTGACGACGCGAGAATTGCGCGTTGTGCACAATCGACGCTGAGCGACCGACCGAGTCCATACACGGTGTTTGGTTTCAGAGTGTATGTTATGTTCGAAAAACAAGTGCTTCAAGATCATACATTTAAACTGTGTCTGAACTGGTAAAACTTTACAGTGTTTAAATAGCCCACTGTCGTCATTGTAAAATTTGTTACGAATTTTTCCGGAGACAATATTTTTTAAAATTCTAATTTGTAAGTCATAAATTTTGTTTAGATAAGCAGAATATGTACGTCCATAGCTACATAGGCCGTATTGTATATAAGATTCGGCTAATGAATTGTATAGCATTAGTTTAACTTTATAGGGTATTCTGTTGTTAAGAATTGAAATGTTGGCTAAAAATTGCCTTAATTTGGTGCAAACATGTTCAATGTGGGTAGACCAATTTAATTTGCTATCAATTATTAAACCAAGGTACATTTGGCTAGTCACAAAGTCTATGTCAGGACAGCTGCATGAGGTAACGTTCAGTGAGTGTAGACAACCGTGATCGTGAGCCACCACTTTCCTTGATACAGTGCTTTTGATATATGGTGATTTAATGTGAAGCAACTTAGTCTTTGCGGGGTTTACGACAAGGCCTGCATCGTGACACCACCTCAAGAGTGAGTTGAAGTCTGTTTGAATCCTATCACAGGCCACGTTTGGATCTTTGTCAGCAGCAACGAGGCAGGTGTCGTCCGCAAACTGATAGCACGTGCTATGTACGATGTGTTCGTGCATGTCATTCACGTAGGACAGAAAGTGCAACGGGCCGATTACAGATCCTTGAGCAGTGCCTTCAGAAGAAGATATCGGCTCGCTAAACGTGTCGCTGATTTTCACCCTAAACTGCCTATTCTGAAGGTAACTATTACACCAGCTTAAAAGGGGTCCGCGAACGCCATATCTATCCAACTTCGAAATCAAAATTTGATGATCTAAAGTGTCAAACGCTCGCGAAAAATCGATAAACAGCACTATCACCTGATGTTTTTGGTTTAGATATTCATTAACTTCATCAGTAAACCTAAGAAGGAGGTCGGAAGTACCTTTTCCCGCCTGAAAACCAAACTGGTTACGGTAAAGAATGTCATGACGTCTATAAAAAGATTGTATTTGCTCGGAGACATACTTCTCAATAATTTTATCTATGCTAGATAGTAGTGTTATAGGACGATAGTTTGTATAATCCCCCCTCTTACCTTTTTTGTGTATTGGTCTGACGCAGCCTAATTTTAGATCATCTGGATATGAGCCATTTTTAATGCTACAATTTATTAAGTCGGCAATAGCACTAGACACCTCGCATCCTATACTTTTTAAGTCAGACACACGGATGTTATCCGACCCTGGGGCTTTTCTTGTGTTTAATTTTTTTATAATATTGTTAATTTTACCCCCAGTGGCTTTCTCGAAGCGGATACTGCAATCAGATGATTTGCAACTGGTGCCGGAGTCAAGCAGCTTAACACTGCAGTTAGGAATGATGTCCTTCACTGCCTTGTCAAAACCACCGGCAAAGTTGTCAGCTAGACATTTAGTAGTAAGACCTTGACTTTCAAAAGCTTTTAAAACCGCTGCATCACTCGACCCAGCATCCCGTTAATTATCTGGTATATTTTTTTGGTAGTTTTGAAGTTATCGTTTATTTCCTTAATGTAATAATTATTTCTTTTTGTCTCCAGTACTTTGTGTAATTTATTTCGAGTTTTATTATATTCTAATCTTATTTTAACATCAGATGGATCCTGCCTCCATTGTTTAAATAATTTATTTCGTTTTTCACTTAGTTGAGTGACATTATGGTCGATCCAGGGTAGTTTAAAGTAGTTCCTATTAGTGCGTTTATTTAAGGAAAACTGTTCAAAAGTAGTGGCCTCTGTATTCGCATTGTGAAATGAGGATCGGATAAAACTATAAATTTCCGTGGGGGAAGTCATGCTGCCCGTTTTAAACCATTTGACTTTTTTTAGTTCACTAAGAAGGATTTGGTAGTCGATTACCTGTTTTGTAACACCAACAAATAAAAACGTGCGTCGTTGTTGCGAATTTCGCTTGGTCCACTGTTTATTTTAGAGTTCCGTTCCCAATTGTCATAATGGTACGGAACCCTTTGTGCGCGAGTCATACTCGCACTTGGCCGGTTTTTTTTTAATTTCTTGTTGTTGGAACTTCGTATATAAAATGAAGATAAATCGGATTGGAGTATGATTTTTTTAAATAGATTGATTTACCAATACATTGTGTATGTAATTGGTCCTACAGATAATACGAAAAGCATCTCGTGATTTCATCCGTAGATACCTAAAATCCGATTCAATGGTATTATTGAATTAAAAATGTTAAAAAATTTCATCAAGTTTAGTACCTACAGTAATTTAGTTTATTACAAACAATACAATAGGTACCTAGAGCTCCTTCTGATTTTTATTATTTTATTCTCTCACATTGTAATAAAATAGAATTAGGATACCAGATACCAACATTATCTCCTATATTATGCAACAATCCGGTATGAAGGTTACTTACCTACTGCATAAATGTGTTAAAATATTTGCTCACAATATTGACATAGTCAAAGAGCTCAAATAAAAGCAAAATGTTGTTTAACATTCCGCACAATATTGTAATGAGAATTTCAAATCAATACCAGTAGGTAGCAGTGTGAGCGAAGCTATATTTTTAGATTATTAAATAATATGTTTCCACTGAAATAATTTAGTTTTGAGCCACGACTCATTCGAAAACTTACAACTCTTTTAGCACTTTTCTAAGGTTTGTTGCTAATAGGGGGAATCCGCAATGAAACAGACACTATCGAAAGTAATTTATGATTTTTGGGTGTTTGTACTATTTATGACCATAGACCTGTGGGCCTGTGACCAATAATCCTTGTTTTTGGTCATCAAACTAAAATAATAATGCATTCGCAAATCAGATTTGAGCCGCGACTAATTCGACAACTAACAACTCTTTTAGCACTTTTCTAAGGTTTGTTGGTAATAGCAATGAAACGTGTTTTGAAACGGACACTATCGAAAGTATTTTATGTTTTTTGGGTGTTGGCACCATTGATGACCATAGACCTGTGGGCATGTGACCATAGACCCTTGTTTATTGGTCATCAATGGTCCCAACACTCAAAAAACCTAAAATATTTTCGATCAAAAACTTGAGATATCGAGAGTGTCCGTTTCAAAACACGTCCGTTTCATTGCGGATTCCCCATATGTACCACGACCTATGAAACACGTAAGTACCTACCTACTAATATAGGTGAATAAATACAATGGTTTAGTTAGATGTTATATAGTAAACTGGACTAGACTAGATTCGGTTAGTCAATTCATTTCACTATGCCCGTGAACAGGATCATGGAAGCCTCAGTCTATCCGTGAACAGCCTGGAAAGACCTTGAAACATCATCATCATCTCAGCATTTATCCGTCCACTGCTGAACATAGGCTTTCCTCATACGACGCTACCAATAGCGGTCGCGAGCCACCTCCATCCAACCACTCCCCGCGACCGCTACAATATCTTCGGAACGTCGCACACTGCAGGAATTTCGTAAACTAGCAGAATTTAACTCAACATTTCAATCAGTAACACAAAATAGGTAGGGTTATAGGTATTAGCAATGTCTGATTTTATTAATAGTGCACGAAGAATGGAGTCGTTTTGTGCCAATTAAACAATAAGGTTTTCTGACTACCTTAAAAAAGTTTATGTTCAATTTTAAGATACCCCCCATAATTACCCATACCCTACCCCCCATAATTTGAAGTTTGTAATAACTGTGTGTAAAGTTTTTATTGCCAAAAAAATATATTATAGTTGTTTGATTAGGTAGTTGAAATGTTGAATTAAATTCTGCTAGTTTACGAAATGCCTGCAGTGTGCGTCGTCGGGCGTTCTAAAATTAACAAGTAGGTATTTAACCCCACCTGCAGTTTCTTCCATTGTATTCTCCCGATGCATCTGGAAGCGTTTCGCCACGCTAACTTCGCGCCATACACCAGTTCTGACGTCTTCAATTGATAAGTTCCTCGCTGATCTAAATCCTTTTTTACTTCCTCCAGTCTTGATAGGTGAGCTTCTGTGTTTTCCCTGAAATAAAAGAAACCGTTAACACCGCAAAACAATTTTGGTTATACTAGATAGGTGGTTCTTAATGTTATAGTTATCTTAAAAAAGATGCATCGCGAATGTTTCCAGTGCCATGTCCACGACACGATATTATAGAATCCCAATGGATATCTCTCCGATGTTATTGTTTCCAAAGGTTGTCTGGAACAAATCGCTTTTAGCGATAGGGCCGCCTATTTGTACAACATTTTACTTGTAAGCTTCCTGTGTATTTGTCTTACTTGTGATGTAGGTATGTAAGCTAATTGTAATTGTTTGTTATTCTAATAAAGCATTTATTCATTAAAAAACCTATATCTAACCTTAATAATGCCCATAATTTGTTGTACTTTTGGTCTTAGTCCAACTTAAAACTTTGCTAGAAATGCTTAGGAACTTTTTGTTTCTAAAACTTTTACAGTGATAATTACATCTCGGTTTTCGCGCAAACCCTAAATTAGCTACACTTTACCTTACTCTACAGAAAACTTTGCCGAACTGCCTAAGCTCTTGAAAATGTATGTTTCTGAAATATTAATTTACTCTCGAAAATAAGAGTTTGCGTTCTTCTATAGCTTCGTTACCCTGGTACAGAAATATTTCAAGTATTTTTCTTACAGGTATTTTTCTGCTTACATGAACAGAAAATGTTAGATCTTTTTACTTGGGCGAAATTGAGGTCTCTTGTCATAGCTTAGATTTTAGATAAGGCTAAATTAAAGGCAGCCATGACATGTCACGTAAATAGCCAGGATTACACTCGGGTGTTGGACAATTTTTTGAAACAAAAATTATATTTTTTACACAAAAACTTTGTGATTTATAATTATAACACACATTGCTGCAAAATAACAGCAAAAATAATAGGAATTTTAGCGAATATAGAACAAACTCAAAATCTGATAGGTATAACTTGTTTTACGATATCATTAAATTATTTTTTATGTGTTGGGTTACAAGTCTATATCTATAAAAGGCATTGTCCTGACTGACTGCGACTGACTGACTGATGGATCAACCACAGCTTAAACCACTTTTAGTAGAGAGCTAAAATTTGGCTAGTGTGTTATTTATTATGATGTATCTTTTATATTAAGATGGTTTATTCTTATAAAACACAGTTAATGATGTATCTAGTTTTTAATCCGATAATATTTTTTAATTTTTTTCTCCCTGGATTGAAATTCCCACAGGATCTGGACTAGACGCGGGTGAAACCGTAGGGTCCAGCTAGTCTAGAGATAGAAATCCGTGAACACCGCTTGGTTCATAATTGCCTACACACAACTCAATAGATATTATTATCAATGTATTTAATGTCTAAACAAGGTCGAACAGAATTATGCTAAAATTCTCACGATATGCTAAAGCGATTTTGACTGCAATCGCTTCTACTATTATTATGTAGGTAGGTACTTATATTTGGTGACATACTGTAGGTACCTTACATCATACATAACAAACAGAAACAAGGAAAATAGTGTAAAGCGTAAAACCTGATTGTCTCGAGCACATCAGTTTTGAAGCTACTTAATGATGTAGCTATTATTAGGTATAATCCTATATCAAAAATGTACCAAGTGTCACTAGCACAAAAATTATTCTACAATAATTTTATTGTACAAATTTTACTTACGAAAACGGGATTTCAAATTGCACGCCGACGGTGATGGTTTGAAACAAGTCAAAGAATGCAGAATGCAAATAATGATTTTTTGATGTTTTTTTACCAGATTATTTGGTAGACCTCGAAATTAAACTTCGTATTTTTATTAAATTCGATTCGGTAAGCACTATGCCCCCCCCCCCTCCCTCCCCGATGCATTGCCTCGAGCGATCATACGTGCATTTACTTTTCATTTTTGAATTGGAGTTATCTCGAATCATAGGTGTACCTACCTATATTTGTTATGCGCAAGTTTAACTGACTTATTCGTTAATTGATGGACATCGCATAAACCACTGCACATAAAAAACTTATTATAATTAATGGGCATGTAGTTATATTGACATACCTCCGTATCGAAGCGAAGTATTGTTTCAAAAATACTTGAGCTTCTTCGTAAACCTCCTCTTTGGTCCTCGGAATGTCTCCACGGTTCGGAATATCCATGGTACTGGACTGGCATAGGTGTTCCGTACATTTTGTATTCTGGAACAAAGCAAAATTGATCATTATTAGAGAAATACGGTTAATGCTACAGTAAAGTAAAAGACACCTAATTTTACTGGAAACATTGAAATTCGAAGAGATATTTTTAAAAATTAATTTCTTTTTTCGGTTTTTGCGTGGTGTTTATTACTTTTGGCATTGGAATTTTGAAACTAACTAGGTAGGTACTACTTCAAATTTCCAAAAGTCGTAGTACAAAAAGTTGTTCACCTAGCTAGAAGTGTAGAACAACGTACATATGCAGCTGCTCCATACACTCCAACACCCTGTATGCATACCTACGTGTAGTTGCCAGCCACGATTCAACTTGAGTTTATACAAGAATCAGTATTAGCCTTATTAATAAACGTGGGTAAGGTTGGAACAGTGAGAACATGCTTTGTCTGTTACCGTTTCTTTCTTCTCCGTTCTTCGAACTTTCAAAGTTGACAGACAGAAATAAAAAGTGGTTAGGTAAATTATTCCGACCTTACTCCACGTTTATTAATAAGGCCATATACATATGCATATATCTACATATACATACACATATACATATATCTATACATATACATATATCTTAAAAGATATTAAAACTTGGTACACACAACTCTCCTCTCTCTCTGATGGATTCTTAAGTTAGGTAAACCTAATTTAAGAATCCATCTTGAAATAACCGGCTAATTTAAGGAAAATAATAATAAGTCATGCATGAAACCTGATCACCGTTGTTTAAACGGTAAAACCAATCGTTTGATTTTATATTAATTAGATAAACGTAGGTAATTATAGTTGTGCTGCGAGTTTTATAACCTATCTATTTTTTATATTATTGGGTTATTTTAGTGATTAACGACCGTGTACTATAACGCTACTTAAAACTTGAGAACTACTTAAATAACTATCTCCTTCTTCTCATCCGAGCGATGTTCCCTGTTGTATCCCTCTCGGGAGCCCCGGGTCCACTAAACCCCAAATTGTTTTTTTTATTATACCGAGGCAGTCGGTAAGTCATCAATTCATCATTGACCTTCTGCAATTAGATTTGGCAATCTTTTTATGGCCGGCCGCCTGCCTGAACCAACCCTCTTAGGGATCAAACAGTTAGGAATTAATTTGACAAAAACATATTTTATTAACTTTAAGCAAAGAAAAAATTCCCCCTTGGAATTTGATATAAATTATATGGGCAAGTCAATTAGTGAAATAGAGTCTACAAAATTTTTAGGTTTAACTATAGACTAATAAGCTGACATGGAAACCTCACATAATTAATTTAGTAAAAAAATTGAATCAATTCTCTTATGCACTATATAAGTTAAAAAAATTGGCAAATATCATGACACTTCTAACAGCATATCATGGTTATGTTGCATCTACCCTAAGATATGGCATAATGTTTTGGGGAAACACCACTGATAAGGAGAGTGTTTTAATAGCCCAAAAGAAATGTATTAGGTCTGTATTTGGTCTATTGCCCGATGATTCATGCGTACCATATTTTCGTAAGTATAAAATTCTAATGGTTCCGTCAATGTACATTAGTGAGATCGCCAATTTTGTTAGAACTAACCCTGACTACTTTAAAAGTAAATGTATTGAAAGTAGACGTCACGGTACTTTGGTGACGACCAATACATGCGGAAGTCTTCTTATGAGAATGAGCGTCAACTGTATGGCACCTATCATTTACAATAAAATTCCACCATCGATTAGGTCTATTAATGATAGTAAACGATTTAGAGCAGCACTCAATGACTTCCTTGCTGAAAAAGTGTACTATGACATAAGACATTTCTTAAATGACAGAAATTGTAAGTAATTGCTGGGTATGTATTTTGATTTTGACATTTTTTCATTTCATGTATGTATTTATTTTAGGTATGTATTTTAATTTACATGCCCATGACTCTTAGTTAATTTAAGACAACATTCTGTTTTCATATGCCGTTAGGCGAAACTTGGCTGTACTATTTTATTTTATTACCAACTTTATGTAACCCATGTTTATGAAATAAATATGAATATGAATATGAGTTTATCCGCCACCGTGCGGGGAGAACTTTTAAGGTTTGCTAATCTCCCTCAAATCCCTTAGTCGCCTTTTACGACACCCACGGGAAGAGATGGGGTAACCCTATTACCATAGTGCTTGGTACCCGGTATAAGTTCAATTTTATAGATATATAAAATTAGACATATTGTTTTAGTTTTAATCGCATTTTATGAAAAGATGGTCTAGAAAGACCTCGAAACGTCGGGCGTTAAAAAATGCTTTAAAAGTTAAAAACAATCCTCCGAACCAAAACTGATCTCAATTTCATATTGAAATTAAAGAATTGATTAATCAGTCAATCCTGAAGAAGGGACATGTCTGTAGGGGTCTCGAAACGTTAAGCGTTGAAACAATGCTAAAAGTAATAAACACCACGCGATTAAAACCGAAATCTTTACCAATGTCTTTAATTTCAATACAACGTCGCGAAAATCGTTGAAAAATTCATTTAGATTTACCATAAGATTAACTCTGAGACGACTTATAATAATACCTATTATGAAGTTAAAATACAAGGTCACCAAATGATTGTTGTCACGGTTTATTACTCATCACATCACTTACCTATATCATTTGTTTAGGTGATGTAAGATATTAAGATAAATTTAACTTTATCATTGTAATGATTTCTATCACTTTTCGGGTCTTTTGATATACCAAGACGTTATGAGCAAATTAGAAATCGTAGAAAGGCAGGTCGAAAAAAAATGTTTTTTACTAACTCAGCAAAATATACCTACCTAAATAAAATTATCTATATCTATCCAGTCGTCTCTTTTATTCTAATCATTGCTAAGAAGATGCAGCTTCTTCTTTTCGTGTAGTGGTGTGACCCACTTATAGCCTTGTTAATAATAAACGACGAGTAGGTCGGTGCAGTGAGAACATGCTTTGTCTTTTTCCGTGACAAGAACTTTCGAAGTTGACAGACAGAGACAAAAACTGATAAAACTACTCCGACCTTACTCCACGTTTATTAATAAGGCTATTCGTGATAGAGTTTTCAAGTCGCCCTAAGGCCTCTAACTTGACCTAACGACTGCTATCGGAGATAATAACCGGGACCAGCTGCTAAATGTGCCTTCCGAAGCACGGAAGAGCTCGAGAGTGTTTTTGCCACACAAATTATCGGTCACCCATCCAAATAACAATCGCGTCAAGCGTTGCTTAACCTGCACGACCGTTCAAAAGTAGCAGCTTGTAAAATGAAATAAATTCTACATAGATCTCATTTACAATATGCTATAAATGCATTAATTAAAATATATAATCACTTCGGCGTAGACTTTGTGTTCGTGGTAATTACTATCCTGATACAGAATCTGTAGACCGACCTATCTATTGAGATCTACCTTGTGACGTCCCATTCATTGGAATTGATATACCAGTGAATAGAGTGCTGATAATCGTCACAAATGGATGTAACAGTTTAGGATCTGACTGAGGTCTAATTTGCAATAGGTAATATTAGCTATAGGTATCCCATTTGCCCTATTTTCCATACCATTTTCATTTATCATTGTCATGTTTTTGTAATGCGTGACACCAGCTCGGTATTTACATACTTACCTACGTATGATATTCTAACTAAGTGTACCTACTTACAACATATTGATTGACATATTTAATCTATACTAATATTTTAAGAGGTAACGTTGGTAACATGTATGTATGTATTTTCCGGGTAAACTCTGAACTACTGAACCGATTTAAAAAAAATTCACTAATAGCAAGCTACTAAAATAATACACATGTTTTTCATACAGATTTTAAACTGAATACCTTTGAGAATATTACAAAACAGCTAAATACCTAGATTGAACATATACTAGTATTATATTAACACTACTCAATACTATAATAAAATATCAAGTAACAAAATTAAAATTATCAACACAAGCCCAACTCCTCGTTACTTGGCAGCGAGCCCAAAATACCGGCAGCTTTGCCACGCTGAATGGCAAAGCTAATTAATTCTTTGCGGCAAAATAAACCCCAGCACTTTAGTAAATACACTTAGAATATTATTATCATAGTGTATGTAAATATAATACCGAGCTTGTGTCACGAATTGCAACAAATGCAATCGCATTAAGTTATACCAGTTATAGAAAAATAACACTAATAATCTAAGTTAGAAATTTAACCCATTTTTCGGTTTTTAATCGCGTGGTGTGTATTCCTTTTAGCGCTGTTTCACTGCTCAACGTTTCGAGACCTTTACAGGTTTCTTCTTCAAGATTAACTGATTGGTTTAATTTCTATTCAACATCGCGAAAACAGAAGAAACATCTACTATAATAATTTAGTTGAGAAAGGGTTGATTTGAATTAATAAAGGTTATTGATGTACGTTTTCAAAAGCAAATTTAAAATAGTTTTTTATTTATTACGTAAGTACCTACCTACTTAAACCTAAAAAGTGCATTTTAAAACATATGTTCCTTTCTTATTTTATGTTCCAATAAATGTACTTTATATCTTGATAACTAAAAGGTACAAGTTAACTAAACACATTCCATTATATAATTCACAAACGTTCATTATTTATCATTATTAGACGATTATTAGTTCGCTCTGATTGATGTGGTATGTGAGATCGACTAAGAAAATCGATAACCTTTCATTACCGCAACTTATAGGTAGGTAGAGTCAGGTGAGGCCGGAAGCGGGGGAAGACCGTATGACTCAAACATCTCCCAAAATAGGTGTCATTTTTTAGTGTTAGCCACAGCGTTCACAAGAGCAATTCATCCCGCACCGATCTGTGGCACCCGGCAGTCACTCGGACGTGGCACAGGAGCACAACGCTCTGCTAAACAGATCGTGTCATTTTTCATTGGGTAAGATCGGAAAAAAAATATTGACTTTTATTTTACAAGCCATAGAAGCCATTTACAAGCCACACGGGGTAACATCAAACGTAACTGTAATACCACCTGGTTTTACAGTTACGTTTGATGTTACCCCGTTTAAGTGATTTTTTTCATTAGTTTTCGTAAAACCGAATACGACCGAAATCCATCCGATCTTACCTGACTATACTCTACTTTGAGATCCTAACAATCAGCCATCAATCAGTGAATATTATTACCGAAACGTTCGCGTTGGCCGGAATTTGTGAGCGGTGTTGGGGATTAGTGGGAAATTATCGACGGAGTTTCTAGCGCGGTGGGTAATGTCGCAGTTACAATTCTCAACGCAATACTTTTGTGAACTATAGATATCTGTTTCTGATCTAGGTGTTTCTCTCTCATCCGAGCGATGTTCCAGGTTGCATTCCTGTCGAGAGCCCGGGGTCCGCTAAACCCCAAATTTTTTTTTTAGGTTTCCATAACCAAAAGGTAAAAACGCTACCTTATTTATTACTGAGACTTCGCTGTCTGTCCGTCTTTCCGTACAGACGGACAGACATTAGTGTCTGTCCGTCTGCAAATAGTCACAACGTACGTAGGTCGTGACGTTGTGACTATTCTTGACACGAAACATGTCAATCTATAAAACAAATGAGCTAAGCAATTACACAGGTAAGTACGATAGGTAGGTATCTACACTTAGTTCTATTATTACAAGACTACTAAGAAATTGTGAATAAAGGACAAGAGACAATTGTTTAAATCGATTAAGAAATTACAAACAAGTGGCATTTAATTAAGAGTAAATACTCGTGGGTAGTTAGTTGCCATACGGACGGGACGGTAACAATTCGAGTGGGTACCTAAGGGCCTTTTCATACTCGCGGATTGCGGGCGGATTCCGGGCGGAGCGGACGCGCAGCGGATTCGCCGCGGTTGCGCGGCGAAGACGTCGCACGCGGTCGCGTACGATCGTGTTTTGTACACTCAGTAACAGAATGGATTCTGAAGAGAAAACACTGATGTTTGTTGTTTCCAAGCGCATGTGAATGCAAGTGTACAAAACATTGATGTGTTGATGTGACGTACACGCCGCGCGACCGCTCGGCCCGGTATCCGCCCGCAATCTGCTAGTATGATGATAAGTGACAAATCAAGTCAAGATAGATAGAATAGTTCTTAATTGATACTCACCAAAATACAACTTCAGTTCAAATAAAAAAACATAAACAACTTAAATCTAGGTTGCTCAAGGGGCGGCGGCTTAGGCCTCAAGGCCTTAAATAGGTAGAGATCTACATGAACACATAGGCTACTTTTTATCCCGATATTCCCACGGGATCAGGGGCCGTATTTTTGAACTATTGGAATTACATTCGTATGCGAAACTTCGAATGCCGCATGTTTGTGTATGTGCGTGAGCGAGACCGCTCATCTATTTATTAGCCTTTCGCATGCGTAAGAGTTTTCTACCGGGTCAAAAATACCACTCCGGGACTTACGCGGGTGAAATGGTAGGGTGTAGCTAGTGTAGGAATACATGACTAAGTCCACAAGTGGGTTAAGGTTATCTATCACCTTAAATAAATAATAGAAAATACTCCCTGTTAAAGTTAATTAAACATATATATATAGGTACTTATAGTTTCTACATGTCATTTAAAATTAATATGCAAAGGATATAATTTTGTACGATAGACAGGAAACCGCAATAATATTTATAATTTATGTACCGCTAATGGTATTGTCATTAAACATTTAGGTATTTACCTATTACTAATAATGTAATTATTATTATAGGCTGCAAACGTGAATTTTAATTTGAAATTCATATGTATTTTTAATAAGTAGAGTTCGGGATAATCATTATAATTAATTATCTACGAAAAGTTTTTTAACATCAAAACTGTTGTACAAATTACCCTTTAAGATGACAGTCTACCTACTCTTTCTCCAAACAAACGTAGTCAACTGTTTCCTTCCTGGATAAAGACATTAGTGCAAATATGTTTATGCCATAACACCTATATCTGCCATGACCATGCCCCTACATTTTGTTTTTTGTTACTAATTATAATAGAAATAAAATTTATAAAAAATCAAAACGTAGGGGCATGTTCATGGCAGATATAGGACTTATGGCATAAACATATTTTTTCTAATATCTTTATCCAGGGAGTAAGCAGTCGACTACGTTTGTAAAGTTTGTATGGAGAAAAGAGTAGAAAAGAGCAGACTGCGTCCTCTTAACAAATAAAAACGTGTAAATATATTTCTTAGTGTTAATCCACACTTAGGAAATTGGTACTGCTTTTTTGAAAAAATGCTTCCAAAAACTTTGAGCTGCCTTGGGTAGCTACCCGTGGCGATGCAATCAAACGCCGTGGTTCGGATCACCAATAGTCGCGGGTTCGAATCCCGCCGGGTACTAAAGTTTTTAAAAGCATTTTTTCAAAAAAGCAGAAATAAAAACTTTGTTTCATTAATCCTTTTCGACGTATCGAGCATGGTTTCCCCACATCCGTAAGCATCAGATCGCGATGGTCAGTCACGCGTCTTCCGTTACTCGATCACAATTTGTCTCGCCTCTACTCCTTGTCATCAGACGTATCCGCGTTTACTTTGTAATTATCATCTGATTGACCGTATACTATTGTAATCCTGACAATTATGTAAGTAGGTATTTACAGAAAAAACTAGGTAAATTGCCTGCCTACGTTGGATTGAAATTTATTATCACATTATTGTCTTAAGATTATAAAATAAATAAATATTGTACGACGTTATACTTATACCTACCTTATACCTACACAATGCAGTCTAGCCCCAAACTGAGCACTAGGCGTGTATACTGTGGGCATCAAACAACAAATATACTAAATGTATTTTTTTTTTTGGAATTACATACATTTCATAATACCTACACAGAAAACACCCAGACCAGAAACAAATATTTATTTTTAAGCATAAATACTTGCACCCGACGGGAATCGAAGCCGCAACCTTCTGCATTGCAGTCGGGCCTTCCCCCAACGCGCCATGGTCGATTATGGTTTAAAGTGTCAAACCTAGACTTGCATTAGGTATACATTATTAATAACTTATTAAACTGTTGCTCCCATAGTATCTGTACCCTCCCATTAGAAACAACCCGGTGTCGAAACCTACAAAAAATATTGACTTTGAAATTAATAACAAACCCAACTACTTAACAATAAAAATAAAATATCTTTACTTTTACCAACCATTTTATGTAGGTACCTATTCTCTGCTTTTACTGTGAAAGTGTTAAACCTAGACTTACATAAACACAGTAAAAGTAAAATTTCGGTTAAACTAAACTTAAATATTTTTGATTTATTTATTTGAAAATAAACTTATAATCCTACACGGTGCGTGGTATGACATAGATACCTACTAAGATTTTCCTTTTTTTTTCGCGATGATAGATTGAAATTAAACTAATTTTTTCATAGAGATACTTGGCTTACGCCGAACATAATATCGGTTAGTTAGTTTCGTTATTTTGATTATAATCACGTATCGTCTCTTTACTATTTTCCAAAAATATGTTTCCAACGACCGTAACTTAATATCTCAAAACAAAGGAACACGTTTTCCTCTAATCAAACAGAAGGCTCCAATTCAAAGTACTTCCACAACAATTAAATTTTTATTATCTTTTAATTTTATAACTTAACCTAAATGAATAAAGTTCCACCGTAAAACTGGGTCCACCTGTTAACATTTGGTATTATTTTATCTCATACTATTTTCATAATTGATTTGGTTAGTAATGGGTTAGTTAGTGTGAAAGTTTCACTGTTTGCATAACTAACTACGGTATAACTTGGTGGATCGGTTTATGAAGGTTTTATATTAAACTAGCTGCGTTCTGCGGTTCCACCCGCGTAAATCCCGATCCTGTGGGAACATCGGAATCAAAAGTAGCTTATGTTACTCAGAGTGAATGTACCTTTTTAATGGTAAAAGAGTTTTTGAAATCGGTCCAGTAGTTTTTGAGTTTATTCATTACAAACATACGACTCACACACACGCAAAAATACAAATCTTTCCACTTTATATTAGTGTAGATAGGTAGAGGTCGTAACTGGATGAGGTTAAGTTTTATGGTGCTGACTTCCTTCTTCCAACCCGTTAGGTGATCGATTTTGTGTTAAAGTTTTAATTCAAATATCTGTTGGTAACTAACTATAAATAGAATTGAAGATTAGAAATTATTTGTTTTTCTAGTTTAGCCACTATACAGCCTTAACCCAAAAAAAAATACAATTCATAAACGCACGCACTCCGGTCGCACTCCGTTAGTGCCGACAGAAGTGAACACTTATTTTAGCGCGTTAGACATTTTTTAAATAGGTAAGTACTAGGGTTATTTGGGTTATGTGTTGCATTTTATTTTTGAATTGTATTTTATTAATTATTATAAACTTGAAAATACATTTGATATTCTTTTATGAATCATCGTTAACGATTTCGACAACTCTTGTATCATCATCAGTATCATTAAAATTATTACAATCTATAATAGAAAAAATAGGTTCATGGCAACTAAAATAGGAAATAACAATTTTGATTTGAAGTTATTTAAATATCTCGTGAATAGGTACTGCATCAATTGTACTTTTATATCTCGTTGTGCTAGTATTGCGTTGATTGGACGTTTTTAAATCAAATTCTCTATTCAAAAATTCAAGTGACTCGTAACGGTGTCGCAAGTCCGGAGATTTTATCTCATCTAAAAATATGCGTGCCGCGCTAAAAAAGTTTTCACTTCAAAATAAAAATGTTGAGTTCCCTAAATTTAACCCTGGCTCACTTGGCGCAGATGGTTAGCGCGCCCCACTAGAGAAGCATTGAATTTTGGAACAAATATCTTTTTTTTTAAATACATCCTTACTCACTTATCATGTTTTCTTTAATAATTAAATTTTAACTAACATTTACTGTATCGAGGTCCGTAATAAAAAAATTACACAACATTGCAAATATCTTATTTTTAAATAATTTCTTTAATTTTTATCAAATTTTCCAATTCATTATCTTCTTGTAGGAATTTTGACCCCATCTTATAGGAAGCTAGCAAAAAGTGCCTAAGTAACAAAGTTAACTCAATCATATAAAACTACTCATTCGACTCAGATGAAATTGGAATTGGACATGAAGATCCGTGGAAAACCGGAACTTGCGCGACTTACATCGAGTAATATTTATTGGAAAATGTTATTGGAAAGGTATTGCATATTTTTTTTACTCTTATTTTCAGTCAGTGTGTAATATTGGATTTTAAGGAAACTCGCTCATGGAAGAGTTCTGACGGAAGTGCGGTGCAAAATAACTGTTAATTTTATATTTTCCCGGGTCTTAATCGCGTGATTTTTACGTAGAAGTAAGAAAATTAAAAAGTAAAAATCACGCGATTAAGACCCGGGAAAATATAAACTTATGAAACTTCCAATCGTGTTAGTTTAATTTTTTTTATCAAAATAACTGTTTTCTATTCTGTGGCACCTATATTCCCAGTTCCCATGGAAGAATCAGTCGATAGGATTTTACACCGCGCCTTATCTTCGGTATAACTCTCGCCTGAGAGCTTACTACCTTTTAATCTATTATCTATTTTACTATTATAAAGCTGAAGAGTTTGTTTGTTTGTTTGAACGCTCTAATCTCAGGAACCGCTCGCGCTGGTCTGATTTGCAAAATTCTTGCTTGAAGGATAGTCCATTTATTGGCGGACGAAGTCGCGGCCACTGCTAGTGATCTATAAACTTTTATACTAACATCCACCATGGGGCTACTTTGTGTAGCTAGGTTGTGTTAGATTATATATTGGGTGTCGTTAAGGTACGCTATCCTGCCTACTCTCCTCTCTACTCCTGACTTCAGCGATGATTAATTAAAAAAGATTCGTTAACTTAGATGTTACTTTAATGGCGGCCTCTAGTACAGTGTTCGAGGAGAGGGGGAAAAGGTACAATATTTTGCGTAGCTTCCGTGCGTGCGGTACGTTTTCTGATACGAATGTAATAGTTTGAAGATATTGTAGTTCGTTCTCTTATACGTAAACATAGGTATAGACGGTTGATGAGCAGAGTTAGGTATGACGACGTAAACATAATACTACTCAAGAATCCGTGTAATAAATTAATAATATTGCTCTAACAAGTTGTTCGGGTAACTTGTTCATAATTTAAAGTGAACGTTTCACTTCACAGCCGGTCTTTGTTATCAAATTATCACGTCATTCACCCACTAGAGATGCCCTTTGTCGTTGAATAATGGACTCAATATCGTTGGAAGAAGGTCTAAGGAGAAATAGAGCTTTGAATAGTGTATGTTCTCACGGCCTCGTGACGTAGGTACGACTGTACGACGTACTTTTGCTAGAAGTTAATTTGGTGACCAATATTTTGGAACAACAAGTGAACGCAAACGAACGTAGCAACAGAGAACAGTTTTGCGATGACTTTCCGCTAATTGCCCTAGTTTTTCCATGAGAATGGTTACAGAAATATGATTTAATATTGTTTGTTTAGTGAGCAACGAAAACTTGAGGTTTTCCGGGAAAACGCCTTATTAAGTCGCGAAGTGTTAAGTTAGAGACGTATTTAGCAAAGAGTTAGTAACGGTGATATTGTTTTTACCGCGTATTGCATGTGCGTAGGATATTACAAGGAAATAACAGGTCGTTACACTGTTTTATAAAGCTCGGTATTGTCTTGTAAATTGTTTTGGCGAGAAAAGATACATCATCATCATCCGAGCGATGTTCCCGGTTGCATCCCTCTCTCAAGCGGATCTCGAGCCTGGGGTCCGCTTTCCTACTTTTACGTCTCTTTCCTACTTTTAAGTCTTTTTGCCGAGAAAATAATACCTACCAACGCAAATGTTTTGGCTCCGAATTGTCTCTACCTACTTAATTATTCATTTCACTTGCTGATAATGGTAATTATGATCAAACAAGTTGTGTAGTCAGTTTACGCATTAACGTTATCGTTGTAATTTACGTTTCACGTTCACACTGATAAGATTCGACGTAAGTAAACTCAATCAGTTTTTATGGGTATAAAAAGGGAGAGCTTTGCCCATGAGAAAGAAGGACAGAATACTCTGTTAAACATTAAAATTGCCCAAATTGTGTTATTTTGTTTTATACATCATCCTACATGAGGTTGAAGGTGCCTATAGGTTCTTTTTTCCATCTATAGTATATTTTTTAATTTCAGGATATAATATGACGTTTTTTTATTGTAGGTATGTATTTGATATTTTTTTCTTCAGGTAGATGGGTGAAATCATAGTCTACAATTTATAAACCAAGTATAGTGTCAGGTTTTCAGGTCTTTAACTTGAGCTAACGGCTGCTATCAGAAATAACAACCGGAACCAACGGTATACTTGCCCAATAGCTTGGCTACTGCAATTGTCTGAATTCTTTACCGTAACCGTAATACCTGTTTAGAGATCTATTTGATAATGATTTTCCCATTCCGGATCCGGACGTTCATAAGGTATCGATCTTAATATTGTCACCGTTCTGCGCTTGACGTGTATGATAATGAGAATTCCACAGAACTCGTTTCTATTTTAATTATCTCGGTATCGGAGTATATCGAGCGAATTATCGACGTATCGATACTGACACGTGTCTTCAAGACAAAGCTGTCGAGAAAGTTTGTGTCGATCTTAGATGAAAACAAAAATAGTAGGTACGGTATCTATATTCTAACATTGCGTATTCGAAAAATGAGCTAAAAACACCTACATACATTTTCAAAAAAATATTGTATTTAAAAACATTTGTCTTTAAGAATGATTTAGGCATTTGTAAATAAGCAAAAAGGCATTTTTATGGATGTCAAAAAGATAATCGCAGTGTGACAGCACGTGCTCACGCGGCAACGGTTCGACATACGACTAAGGCTAGTGCGTCAGCTAGACGCAGTTTTATCGTTTTATTTTCCGAGACTAGGTACCGTATCTTTAGTTTTTTGTTTTAATCTAAGGTGTCGATGTTGTTGTATATGCTTTCGGAAGAATTTAATTTGTTTATAGTCAACATGTCTTGTTTCGTTTATTAAAAGGCTGCCCTCAGCGATCACTCCCAAGTAAGGCCCGATTTCGTTAAAATATTGAAATGAAAAGCGCCTATCTTTCTCATCTGAGCGATGATCTCGGTTGCTTCACTCTCGGCAGACTAGGGTCCGCTAAAATGCCAAATTGTTTGGGTAATTCATTGACCACACCTATACTACAAATAGATTAGGCAATGTTTTTACGGCCTGCCTGACACTAGGTTCGCTTGTCTCTCCCAGATTTTTAAGTCGCCTTTTACGACACCCACGAAAACGGATGGGGTATCCCTATTCTATGCCGGGGCTACACGGCCCAAATAAGATAAATAGATTTTCACATATCTAGATATGTGAAAATCAAGGAATGCAGTTATCCATCCACTTGCCAAGTTATAAATAAATAAATATTGCATGACGTTACACACAGCGCAATCTAGCCCCAAACTAAGCACTAGGCTTGTACTATGGGTACTAGACAACGGATATACTACATATTATACTTTTTTTTGTAAATACATACATATGATACATAGAAAACACTGAATATCCCATGTCATCGGACCGTGGTGAGTCCTAGGACATGTTGGTTTCCTCACGATGTTTTCCTTCACCGTAAGTTGTTTGAACATTTAAATAACAGCTCTTCCATATAAACCTAACAATCAAGATATTGTTCGCAGTTTCACCTTATTTGATAATACAATCGGAACTAGGTACAATCAGACCAATCTCGTCGGTTGCTTCAAAGCAAGTAGCTAATCTTGAAGATAAGATTTACTGAGAGATTTATATACAGCGTGGTCTATATCAGTCACATCTGTTTGATAGTTGGGCATTATCTCTACATAGTATAAAACAAAGTCGCTTTCTGCGTCTGTTTATCCGCTAACTCGTTTTAAATTTGCTTACCACTCGAGCTGATACACAGTTCTCCATTTAAATATTTGTGTCTGGTCTGGGTGTCCCTCTATGTATAATAAGTATGTATTTACAAAAGAAAATAAATATAAGTATTATATCGGTTGTCTAGTCACCGTAACACAAGCTTCGTCGCTTACCTCGGGGCTAGATGGCGCTGTGTGTTGTTCACAGAATTTATTTATTTAAAGGTTGCCTGGAAGAAATCGCTTTCAGCGATGATTCAGCACATTTGTTCAACTTAATTATAGGCTTTCTATTATTAAGATACTTTGTGGTGCTTAGGATGTTGTGCAAATAAATCTTTTTATTTATCTATCTACATAAATTAGAGCATTTCTTTTAGAATTGTTATTATGTTGGTATATTGTATCTTGTGTGCGAAACCAAGCGGGTCGCTGTAGTAAGAATGATTTATAAATGTTTCTAAGTAAATATACTTATAGTGAAGATAATGCTAATGAGTAGGTACCTAATAAGAATTAAATTTACTACACCTATGCTGAATAATTCAAAACATATTTATGATTTCTTCGTCAGTATTTTGAAGAAAATGCGTATAATTTTTGCTTCTGTTCGGGGAAATCAAATAATCTTTTATTACTCGTATATTGACCAGCGAGAATAGTTCATATCAAACTCAAATTGACTCGTTTGCTACCAAAACAACTCATTATTTTTCTAAGAAATTCATAAGTTTTTAAAGTACCTAAGTAAGTGATAATAATTTCCTCCTCTTTCAGTTAAAATTGAATTTGGACTTTCGAAGAAAATCTAAAAATATTAACATGACATCACATTGTTTCTTAATAATCCAGTAAGTGTCACCATAAAAATCACGAAATCTGTAATCTTCAAAATTGTAAACAAAATCGGATGATAATATGTTGATGTGCTCTATCATTGTTTGTCGCACTTATTTTATGAGATAAGATAACGGTTTTTCTATGAGAAAATTAATATAGTGTAAGTTTGCCGACGCGTAGGCAAAATTACATATCCTTAATAAAGGACACAGGCGTTTGTTACTGTTGAATACAGAAGCGCTACTCAAAATTTGAGGGCTACTTTAATCATTAAAAGCACTCTCAAAAATTCCCATACTATTTTTGTATGGGATGCTCAATTCTTGTTTGCTCGGCCGTATGACTTTCAAATATTATTACAAAATTTGTTGTGAAATAGATAGTAGATAGTGGAATATGGACAATACAACAATAATTTATTGTTCAGTGGTAAGGTCACAGATCTTGTGTTTTGTCTCTGACTTGAATGAAAATTGACTATTGTGAAAGAACTGTAGAGTAAAAAGACTAATTTTATTTATGATAGGTACTATAATATCTTAAATAAAAAGCCGAGGCATTTATTAGTTACATAGATGTTGTCCTTGATTCAACCACTTTATAATGTCCTGTGTGATTGAGAGTCAAAGATTGCATTCCTGTCTGTTCATAATAAGTCTCAATGAATTCCCGGTTCGATAACATCTGCATCGCAATAAAGAGCTCAGAGTAGGTAAATTAAATGCAATGTGCTAATGTCTGTCTTGATTCTTTATACATTGAAAAAGTGAGAAATAATTGTAAAGACTATGCACTTTACCATATCAGCTGTGTCCCGTGGGTGGTTTCCATGCAATGAAAATTTATATAAATGCTCTCCTAGTAGCAGGGGGCGTCATTGGTGCCGTCGTAAAGAGCAGATTAGGTATAAATTACAAAATATCAAAAACTTGCCGAGTAATAAAGCTGTTACTTCTTACCCCTGTACAACTAGCCCCCGCTCCTCTACCTCATCTCTAACACGAAAATATGTAGGTATTTTACAAGTTTTCACGTTCATCGGTTTAGTAGATTAAGCTGTGCGTGCATCAACACAAACAATAATAAAAAAAAGTATTATAAAATAGATAGAAAACTCTGCTAATCGGATTACTTATATGGTATAAATTGATTATATAAGTGTATGACTTGGTACCTGATTCACATCTAACTAGATATTATAGTAAATAAATAAATAATAAATAATAAATATTGCACGACGTTACACACAGCGCAATCTAGCCCCAAACTAAGCACTAGGCTTGTACTATGGGTACTAGACAACGGATATACTACATATTATACTTTTTTTTTTTTTTTTTTTTTTTGTAAATACATACATATGATACATAGAAAACACTGAATATCCCATGTATTCGGACCGTGGTGAGTCCTAGGACATGTTGGTTTCCTCACGATGTTTTTCCTTCACCGTAAGAGCGATGTTATTAGCGCACATACCTTTTTCTTAAAGAAAAAGACATTGGTGCGCGGTCGGTCTGGATTCGAACCCACGACTCTCAGAATGAAAGCCGGGGTATCTACCACTAGACCAACACCGCTCTAAAATATTTAAAAGTTTTGATAAAAAACATTAAACAATCTGGCAATAAAATCGTGGAATAACGTAAATTGAACTATAATATTTTTGCAATCTAATGTTACTAAAAGCAGCTGAAACGAACTTGGCGATTTTTATTGCCAAAAACGAATTAAATATTTCGAGTAATGGCGATTTGCGTAATTACTATTTTACAAATGTCGTCAACTTATCCCTTAGCTTTGTCTCGCGGTTTCACCCGCATAAGGCCCGATCCCATATCGGAATCAAACGTATCCTATATATCCTATACTCCTCGATAATGTAGCTTTCTATTGGATTATTTTTAAATTGAAATCGGTCCTGTAGTTTCGGAGCCTATACGTTACAAACAAACAAATAAATCTTTTCTCCTTATAAAATTAGTTAGTACATAGATATAGATGTAGGTTTAATAAGTAACACTGAGTAGATTTGATCCTGCACTTACTATAATTTACTTCTTATACAACGCGTGTTTTGTGCGTGGCGTATCATTTGATTATTTCCCACAAAATTATGCTCTATTTTCACGCCTATTGTGTCCAATGTCGTTTTAGTTAACAACTAATTTTACCGGATAATTCGCAGAAATGATACCTAATGCTGTCTAATACCGAATAACTTGACCGTCATTTCATTATCCAATTGTAGGCACTAAAGATACCGCAAACAAAGGTAATGGGCGATAAGTAGTAGGCTTTACGGTGAGTTAGCGATATAAAGCTGGAACTAGCGACTCTACTTAAGGCCTCGTAGTAGGTCAGAACTGATGTTTCTAGGATGAATTACTACAAAAGTTATTAGAAACGAAAGTTTTTGAAACCATATTTATTAAAGTCGAGGATACTTGCTAATGCAGTCATGACGTGAAAACACGATTCCTGAAAATTTTCTCGATAGAAAAAAATCCCAAACTTCCCTCTAAATTGTACAAATAAGTGATTTTACTCAGTCAATATTTTACGTAAAACTAATAAAACTTTGTATAAGAACTGAACTCAGCTCAATACAGTGCAGTCATGATTTGAATTTCAAAATTAATGTTTTATTATCGTGTTATTACCTATTGTTTGATTTTACGCTCTAAAATTTTGCGTAGTAGCATCTTACGTCCTTCATTAACGCATCTGATATTCGCTAGCGTTATCCCTGTCACGCAATTAGGGTTATATGGACCCTTAAATAAGAATAACTCTAGGTAGGCCGTTTTCGTTCTTTTTCCCCTAAGTAGTTCTTGTCCCTAAATGCCCTTAGTATTAAATACACACTTACAGAATTTACTGCCAAATGCAGAAACGCCACTTAAAATTTAAGGGGTACTTAAATAATTAAGCAGATTCTAAATTTAAAATTTGTATGGGAATTTTTGAGACTGAGTGCTGCATATTTGATTAAGTAGAACTCAAAGTTTTAGTAGCTTTTCTGTTTTCGGTCGATAAACATGTATTTTCAAATTTTTATGCAGCCAGCACAAAATGTATACCTAAGTAGTAGTGTATCCGTTGCTTAGTACCCATAGTATAAGCCTAGTTGGTTAAATTGGGGCTAGATGGTATTATGTGCAACGTCCTGCAATACTTATCTCTTATTTACTTTATTATCTTGGAGCTTCCTATCTATCCACTCATAATAAAAATTCGTCATACAAATTCTTCATCTGAGCAGATTAACTAATCTCTTAAAGTACATTTTTTGTACATTTACCTTTTAGGTAACAAAGGTACACAGTAGGTACTCAAATAGATGGTGTACTTATACAAATACATGATAATTTTGAAACATCTTAAAATTCGGTACTTACTAACTTACTTTTTACGCTTTACGCAACTAGCCCTATAACTGGGCCTTTTTGCGTGAATTTAAGCCGTAGGTTTCCTCACGATGTTTTCCTTCACCGAAACAGCGTTGTTGATAGCGCACTTAAATGTAGGTACCTATTTGTGGTTTCGGAACGCGCCCTCCGATAAGAAGAAACCACAAGAGACTCAAAGGAGTATACTTTTTTGTGATCATGTCTTACATTACTAACGTCATTATAAAAATTGTATCTACATTTATATCTATTACTAGCTGCGTCCCGCGGTCTCACCCGCGTAAGTCCCGATCCCGTTGCAATATCGGGATCAAAAGTTACTCCTCTATAATGTAGCTTACTTCTGGGGATTTTTTTTTTAAATCGCTCCAGTAGTTTTTAGGGTTCCGTACCCAAAGGGTAAAAACGGGACCCTATTACTGAGACTTCGCTGTCTGTCCGTCTGTCCGTCTGTCACCAGGCTGTATCTCATGAACCGTAATAGCTAGACGGTTTAAATTTTCACAGAAGATGTATTGCGGTTGCCGCTACAACAACAAATACTAAAATCAAAATAAAACAAATATTTAAGAGGGGCTCCCGTACAACAAACGTGTTTCAAAAACATCGAATCGAGTAGGTCATGAAATTCAAAATGGCTGCCCTATCTGTCAAATATACCAGTCTGCCTTCACTTACCAAAGAGTTTCTTAATTATAAGTTTCAGTTTGTCTTTGTGCCAAAGTTCTTTTTTTTTGTCATTTTTTTTAGTGGTGTGGTCGTATGATGGAAGTAAGAATCGAAGCTAAATATGTCACATTTTCCTATTAAATTTTAAAATTGGTAAACGATTTTAGGGTTCGGTACCCAATTGTGATAGTGGTACGGAACCCTTCGTGCGCGAGTTTCGCACTTGCCGGGTTTTAATTATTGAGTTTATTCATTACAAACATACCGACGCACACACAAAAATACAAATCTTTCCTATTTTTAATATTAGTGTAGATGTAGATACAATTTGTTTAGTGCAAATTGTTTCTTATCCATGACCATAATAACGCTTTTATAATGTAGACCACATGGGTCTCCTACATTCTAACTCAATCGTTTCTTTAAGACGACCTACCTACTCTTTCTCCATACAACCATAGTCGACTGTTTCCTCCCTGGATAAAGACATTACAGCAAATATGTTTATGGCATAATACTTATATCTGCCATGACCCTAAGCTTAGGTTTTTATTATTTTCTAATTAGAATAGAAATAAAATTTAGAAAAAGTAGAAAATGGAAAAAATCGAAACGTAAGGACATGGTCATGGCTGATATAGGACTTAGGGCATAATCATATTTTTTCTAATATCCTTATCCAGGGAGGAAACAGTCGACTACGTTTGTAAAGTTTGTATGGAGAAAAGAGTAGGTAGACTGTCTCCTAAGGTATTATGCAGGGCAACATGTTTATGTTAATATCAACAACATGTTGATGACACGGATATTTATTTCGAAAAAGCGGATACTGTGGCTTTTGCGAACAGAACTTGTATTAGTCAACTGCTTTAAAAATATACTATTGATGACAAAGTCATACTCTATACCGCAAGTATTTTATGTGGGTGACAGAACTTTATGGCAAACTGAAAAATGGTTTCAGTACCTTTTCGTGGAAAAGTCAAGGAAAATAACTGTTACGTACATACAGCTTTTATAGTAAGTTTTTATTGTAAAACTATTTTAACGGATTTGTAAGACCTGACTTTACAGTACTTGTAGTCATTGGCCAACTAAAGTGACATTATGGTGCGTACATTTAACAAAATTTTTTTTTATAATATAGGTAGGTAAATTGTATAGATTTTTCTTCTGTTTTCGCGATGTTGTTGGATTGAAATTAAACTAGTTTTTGGGTTTTAATCGCGTGGTATTTATTACTATTAGCAATATTTCAATGCTCAACGTTTTTAAGACCTTTACAGGTCTCTTGTTCAGGATTGACGATCCTGAATCGTCAATTGAAAAATGTTTTTAATTTAATAAAAGTAGGTTACCTACTGTATAAATAAGTTGCAATCTTCAATTATGTCAATTTCGCGTTTATTAAAATAATTATGAAAAGTACAACGGCTTCAATGAAGACCGAACGGAAGAGAGAAAAAAGTTGCAATATTCACTTAAAAACAATACCAACATTCAATGTTGCCCTACTTATTAAATATGTCATTTTAGTAGAAAGAAAATATACATTTTCATAGTAATGTGCCGGTTTAACTGAACAAGTACATTGTATATTTTTTCTTATTACAATTATTGTTCTTTGGTTACGTTTTCTTAGTCACAACAGTTATTATAATAAATATTTTATAATAACTGTTGTGAATAAGCACCACTAATTTTACAAATATTCAAAAGCTAGCTACGACTTGCGGTTTCACCCGCGTAAGTCCTGGCCACGCAGGAATATCGGAATAAAAAGTGACCTATATGTTAATTCAAATATTTGGCTATCTGCGTACGAAGTTTCATCGCAATCAGCTTTGAAATTTTTGCGTGAAGGAGTAACAATATAAGCTTATATACAGCTGCGTGGGTTAACCCTGTACCTATAGATTTGTTATTGGTCGTGCATGACATCTGATTTTAAATAGTCACAACTCCCACATATTTTTCATTAACGTCTATATCCAAATAACATCATTATAAGTTACTGTTGATTCTAAATGTTAAGAGGAACATGCTACTTTTCGGGACAAACTTCTAAGTACGTTGGCCAATATTTGTGTCCGTGTTTGTCAAATTTAGTATTTGCCACAATAGCAATATATAATTTGACGGTTATAACTTATGGACGTCGCTAATGAATGATTTACCAGTTAGTGTGGGTTATGGACCCTGTTATGTGTAACTGTGTAACTGTTATGGAAAATTGTGATATCATGAGATTTTTTAAATATTACCTAATTTATTTCAAATTGACTAGTTACTGTATTGAATCTATACGTTGTTGAATTTTAAATACCTTCGTTATAAGGATTTGTACTAAAACTTTGTTATAGGTATACTAGCTGCGTCCCACATCAGTCCCGATCCCGTGGGAATATTGGCATCAAGAGTGGTCTATATTATTATCTCGCCGAAAATGATTTCTAATAATGAAATAACTTTTGAAATTGGTGTAGTAGTTTCGAAACCTATTCGTTACAAATAAATAAATATTTCCTGTTTATAATATAAGTAGGTATAGATATTCACTTTAAAACTACAAATAACGTGATCAAACTTACAAAACTAGTATTCTCCTCAGTCCGAGAATGAAGCGAGTCAAAGTTCTCATCAGGAATCAAATGGTTCTTCAACCTGATCGGTTGAGGCACCTTGAGCTTCAGATTGGGCCTCACAGGCTTTGGGGTTCCATTCCCATTGACATGTTCAACTTTCAACTCAACACTTTCACCGCTGAACGGACACGATGCCGCCACAAAATGCCCGTTTAGTTGATCCATCATGAACAATGTATTATTTAATTTTAATTAACAGTCTGTTTTGTACTGAAAATTCGTCTTGTTTAACATTTATTAGCCCCGATACGTTACGCGAGCGCGAAGTGCGGACTGTTTGAACGATTAATTGAACACTGCATAATATATATGCATACAGTTAGAGATACGACACTAGACTGGAGCGAGTTCGATCATGGTATTCTTTGACCGCGCAAAAAATATCATCATAGAATTATGCGTCACGCAGCGCTCGCGCCGGTCGCAAAGCCTCGACTGAACAAAACTTAACTTAACTGATTTATCAGAGATCAAGGTGCTCATGATTATTATCAGCACTTCACCAGACTATCGAAGTAGCTACGCACGATCAGATTTGTTACAATAGATATTACTCATTTGAAATTCCGATTGTCACCTACCTTTCCATTCATTACTACTGAAAATAGATTCGTGTCTATTTTTAGAAAATGCTTGGTAATTTCCCAAATGAGCTTACTCAGTCTCATTTTTAACCCCGGACGCAAAAATGGTTTCCTGTTTTGATCAGCTAAATTATATAAAAACTTGGATTTGTAAAATTTACTTGCTTTGTACTTTAAAAAATAGTATTAAGCATTTATAGAGAGATTGTAGAGACTAACTGTGTATATTTTAGCGTTTACCACTAGAATTGTGATTGCAAGCAGAATTTAAAATCCCTCCTTGATTTGGTAAGTCGAATACTCACTAACGAGCTGTAACCGGAACCTCGTTACTGTATCACTGATACAGGTTCTCGTGTGTTCGTTTCCGCAAGCGCTCTTTGGCTCACTGCAAGCCGTTTGTAAAGTGCACTTTGCAGGCTCATGGACCACGTAAGTCACACTACCTACGTGGTTTTAGTACCCTTACCATGAGTACATGAACAGTAACGTTAACAGTTTGGGCATGTTCGTAACGCTAATAATTAGCTCGCGCGGCCGCCGACTTACCTCGGGCGCGGCAGGAAACAAGCGGACGGAGCGGACGCGCTGTGCCTAAGGTCAAATATACAGTGCACGTATTTACGTAATAACTCATGGTACAGTACACGGTTACGCTTACAACTCTCTAGTGAGTACCCAGCTTTAGATTCGGTTCGGTACCTCAAGTAGGAACGTCGTTATCCATCCGTCTGGCCCTTTTTTTATAGAACATGACTTGGGATTTCCCATTGCAAAGTCCGTTGTCATGAATCTTAATTCTCCCATGTTAGTTTACCGACAGAAATAAGTCGTGAAGCGATTATCTACATATATTCATTAAAGTTTCAATTAAAGCCTTTGTAATAAAAAAATTAAATCGTCACGGAACCATAGATGATGGAATGATAATAATTATTATAAAGTTCTATTATTAATTTAGGTAGGTATTTTCCTACTAGGTTATTTTGTTGTTAACACGTTACGGTATTTAAGCTAGTGACTTTATAGCACCCTATTAATCTTATGTTTTTTGTTGATTTCAGTTTTTTTTTGTTGTTTCCTCGTTTTGTTTAAAAAATATTAGGTAGGTACATACTTGTCTATTTGGTTGTTTTATGATGAACCAGTAAAAGGAAAATATAAAACCTATAAACGATCTGTATCTTGGGCTGACTGCTGACGAAAGCTTCGCAAGTTAACCTTAGCGGCCTCCCAAATATAAATGCTGTGCCGTACTAACCCATTCAAAAAATTATATCAAAATATATACTTATAATCAGTTTGGGAGCTCCGATGCCACAGACAAACATACACTAATACACAAACACTTCAAAACTTATAACACCCCATTTTTTCTGTCGGGCGGTAAATAGTAATGCACCGAGAAACTAAAGCCCACCCTCATGTAGAGGGCGTCATATTGAATCCAGAGCGTACGAAGGACTCTAGAGTTAACTTCCGAGCGTAGCGAGGGTGTTAAAAATAAGCAGTTAAACACAGTTTAAGCCCTAGAGACTAATGACTTGCTTTACGTTGACTATTTTGGCCGTATAAAGTAACTTTATAGAGCCGTAGATGTGTAAATATATTTTCACAGACGAACACATGACAGTCCCTGGTATCAAATACCTAAGTGTCTCGATTGTATCCCCGGTAGACAATCCCATTCTTTCTACACAAGGTTATCTCTTAAAACAGGTTCCAGTATATTTTATTTATCCTGTTTGAGACAAAGGAAACTTATAATCGTTTTAAATACTTACCTAATATTCGGTAAAGCACCTTAATACTTACGTTATAGTGTTTGCTAATATGAGTAATGATATATCGGAATATCCAGATCCTACATCTTATCACGTAGACAAAACAGAGAGACTGACTAATCTAATTTTAAAGCTTTGTATTCCTTGCAATTGATTAAGTCCTTACCTACCACCTATACTTGAATGTAGGTACATACCTACGTGAGATGTATCAGGACGTCAGCAGTAGCTTACTATACTTACCTACCTCTCCTATCGTTTATAATTGCTCAAGTATGAGGCTAAATACGAAAAAAGCCCATCGAACTAAACTACTTTATTAGGAGGACCTCTTCTAGCATGTATCGAACCGTGTACTACGAGCCATCTTCATTATTTTATTTTGAGACAAACCCAAATAAGACTTGAAGACAGATCAAACTAAAAATGGACGAAAAAAACAAGATCTTTACAGCAGAAAAATCCAAAAAATAGAAACTCACTAAATATTCCGTAATTAGTTTGTTATTGCTCTAGACAGTTCAACTAGAAATATTTTAAGGAAAAATACGTCTTCAAAAAAATCACTGGGAGTGAATTTTTGAAGACGTATTTTTTCCTTTAAAATATTTCTTACTAGCAGAGTCCCGCGGTTTTACCCGCGTAAGTCCTGATCCCGTATAAATATCAAAAGTTACTCAGGGTGAATGTAGCTTTCTAATGGTGAAAGAATTTTTGAAATCGGCACAGTAGTTTTTGAGTTTATTCATTACAAACATACAGACACACATACACACAAAAATACAAATAATCTTTCCTCTTTATAATATTAGTGTACGTAGATGAAACTCACTCTCAAGATGGCATCTAGTTCATAGACGATCTCTAGTTAACAAATTCTTAATAGATCGATGACTTAACATAGTCTCGATTAAATTTCTAGTGTCATTTACATGACACGGTTAAAAATTAATACGTAGGTACGTGTCAGTATCAGTACGATCTTAAAGAGTAAATAATTTACGTAAATTCTATTTGTTAGCTTGACTACCTTTATTGACCATTTACTTACCTACACGGTACCGGTTGCTGAGGCAGTAGAAATGCAACAGCTCTGTAAATATAGGTCATTAGGGTTTATCGAACCCGGTTGTAATTCCAATCTAAATTTAAAACCCCATTTGCACTACGAAACGCGATAACAATGGATGCAAATAACCGCAGTCTAAGCTTTTTTTTCTTTGTTTATTAACCATAGAAATATCCACTCTCACCTCACCTCACGTTTGCCGTGTAGCCCCCGCATGGAATAAGGTTACCCCATTTCTTCCCGTGGGTGTCGTAAAAGGTGACTGAGGGAAATGAGGGAGACTAGCAAACCTTAGGTTCTCCCCGCAGCAGATAAACTGCTTGGTCCCTCGGAGGGTTAGAGTCAGACAGACGGCCGGCGGTAAAAATATTGTCAAATCTTTTTTGAAAATCTCACGGGATCGGGGCTTACGCGGGTGAAAACGCGGTATCCTAGTCTGAACATAAAGTATCTCTGAATGAACGGGCACAAACATCAATAGACTAGCTAGCCAGGTACCTATATATTATATCTACGTTTATTTTCCTCAACGAAATTACTCAATGAACGTTACCTATTATCGTATCTCTCTGCTATATTGCATTAAAAATACGTGTTCGGTGGAAAAGGATTACACTTTCGACCACTGAAACAGAGAGACTAAACATTTTTTTAGTTTCATGTCGGTTTTTGCGAAGTTGTTTACGTAACTATCGCTCTACGTCAAGACAAATTTGCGTGGTTATAAACAAAGGGCCCTAGCGAATGAAACTCATTTCTTTTAACAAAACTTCACCGTGCCGTCATCGGTGTGGTTATTCAGATGTTGTCATTAACACCTGAATAAAGTCACAATTGACTTCGGGCTTTAGGCCTGATTTAACAAAATCTCGAATAAGCAATTCTCCGCATAAAACGTATTTTGTTCGAGATACTCTCGGGCTGTTCTATCGAAAAAATGACAATTTAAGTGGAGATTTGTCATTAATTGCATTAAATTAAAAACATACTAATAGTTATGTACGACATTAGAATATGTCATACACTTACATTATTAGATTTATTACACTCACTAACAATCCTATTGTTTCATTCCCACTTACATTCCAATTGTTTCTACCTAGTTGAAATTAGTGAGCTTAAATTAGACATTAGTAAAGATAGTGGTCTACTATCTCCTGATACATTTTTAATGCTTTAAAAGCATGCTTTTGAATCGTAAGCTGTACGAGATTGAATGTGCAGTATAACTTTTAGCCTGTCATGTCAGTATTTTATCTATGAATCACATATCGCACCCTATCTCTTCACATAGAAAAGCAATTTAATCGTAATAGAGTTTACTGTGTTAGTTATAGATAACACTGACTTGTATCATTATGGTCATATAACGGCAAAAACATGGAGAAGTATTTGAAATAAACTTTTAGTGACAAAATGTTTTTAAAACTATTTTGCTTTTTACGTGGCAGTTTCATAAACAAATTAAACTCTATGGTATCCCAAAACTGGGCATCACTACATTTCCTTGCATATTTCTGGCCACTCTGTGTTAATTGGTCTCTGAAATTTCGTTTTCTCTATGTTGAAATAGTAGTGTGTCTACTTATTTCCTCTTTAAAATTTGCCCCCATATCTCTTAATACGTTCAATACATGGCCAGTTTACTCCCATTGGTCCTTTGACATATATCCAATTTTCCGATTAAGGTCAAAAAACCATTTTATTATTTTCGACTTTTTTAATGCATACAGAATTAGTCCTTTCTTTACAATAAGAGGTTGAGTAATAAATATATCACAGGCATGTCTTTTACGTCCCCACATTCCATTCATCGATTTGCGTTCCAATCAATGCAATTTATTCAAATTGGACGTCTATCTTGTTTGGCATTATTTCTTATTCATTTTAATCGTACTCTATGCTTGGATGGTTGAATATTACATTATTCCGTTGAATTGAAATGCAGATATGCAATACTTTCTGCCTGACTGGAGCCCTCATGTGTGTGAATAGGTACTCACTTCTACCGTTAGGTCTGATAACATTTTACGTTGTACAGTATTGACTTACATTTTGTTACATAATCAATCAGATACATAAGCTTTGAGAAAAATTAAAACCATTGGTGTAAATGGCATTAAAGACTCGGTTATTTTTGATGTAAAATAAATACTACATGGTTTGTTATTAAAAATTTTAGCCCGCGATTTCACCCACGAAGTCCTGATCCCACAGGATTTTACGAAAACCTCTTCTTAGTGGATACCTACACACCACATAGAACACACCCTCTAAATTTCATGTCTCTAGGACGAGAGCGGTTTAAGCTCTGTGTTTATATATGTATAAGTCAGTCAGGACATTGAATTTTATATGTATATATGTTACAGTCAAAACTCATAACCAGTCAAAACCACTTTTGACTGCAAAAAATAGGCAAAAGTGGTTTTGACCGATGCCCTTAGTTAAAAACGTTTTTGACTGATTTTCGCAGTCAAAAGTGGTTTTAACTAAGGGCATCGGTCAAAACCACTTATAACTGCAGAAAAACAGTCAAAAGTGGTTTTGCCTGACTTAAAATTTAGATCGTCAGTCAAAACTCATAAAAAGTTGAGGTGGCTAGTGAAAATTACAGGAAAATCATCAAAATAGTGTTATGAAACAATTTTAAAGTTTACGTGGTTTGAAATTCCATGATTCCAGGTCTAATGATAGTTTTAGAAACCAGCCCCTTCAGTTTAACCGGCATTTTAGGGTCACAGATGACACCAGTTACCTCTCGTCACTTAGCCCAAGCTGCCGAAATGAGGGCCTTGACGCCGCAATCGATGTCGCCGGACGCATGAAGCACAGATCCCAATACTTAAACTGGTCTGTCCGCTCGACCATGTGACCGTCTACGCAGACAGGTGTGGGATCTGTGGTATTGCTAGCCAAGTATTCGGTCTTCGCTACGTTGACTTGCAAACCGCCGCCGTTCTCAAGCGACTCTTTCCACGCATTCACACGTCTTCCAAACCGTCCCTTATCCGAATCCGCTAGCGCAATATCATCAGCATACATGAGCATTTACGGAGGCTGCTCGTGTGCGTTTCGGATGATTACGGACAGTGCGTCCAGTATTACGCTAAACAGGAACGGACTGAGGACGGATCCTTGGTGGACTCCGACTGTAATGGGGAAAGATTTAGTGTCACCAACAGCAGTTCGCACCATAGAATCGGAATTTCGGTACATGGCTCTGATGGTTTCAATATAAGTTTCTGGTACCCCTTTGGACCGCAGTGCCTACCAGATCATCAGGCGAGGGACACAGTCGAAGGCCTTCTGCAAGTCCAGGAACAGAAAATGCAGAGGCGTATTCTTCGTTCTGTAATTCTCCATAACGATCCTTAGGGCGAAAACAGGGTCTACCATGACCGGAACCATACTGACCCTCCGAGACAGTGCGCTCTTGCCGGATCCGAGAGTCAACTATACGCTCGTAGAGCTTCATGGTGTTCGACCTGACCTTTATACCATGATAACTTCCACACTCCTGCACAGATCCTTTGCCCTTGAACACTGGAGTAATGACACTTAGCCTTCATTGGGCAGGGATCCTGCCAGTCTCGAGTATGCGGTTAAAAGGGTTGGTTAAGATGCCCACACCACGAGAACCCATCGCTTTCCACTGTGGCAATCATTCCATAGTAATACTATTCCATAATTTCTTTCAAAGCCAGAAATTATAATTAATTTCTCTGAAAGAAATTTCGGGCTCAAATTTTTGAGTATTTGCAATTCACAGGTCACGTACAATGCCGATAGAAATTCAAAGTACGTAAACTTTAAAATTGTTTCATATCACTATTTTGATGATTTTCCTGTAATGTTCACTAGCCACCTCAACTTTTTATGAGTTTTGACTGACAATCTAAATTTTAAATCAGTCAAAACCACTTTTGACTGTTTTTCTGCAGTTAAAAGTGGTTTTGACCGATGCCCTTAGTTAAAACCACTTTTGACTGCGAAAATCAGTCAAGAACGTTTTTAACTAAGGGCATCGGTCAAAACCACTTTTGCCTATTTTTTGCGGTCAAAAGTGGTTTTGACTGGTTATAAGTTTTGACTGTAACATATACAAATACATAACTCATTGCCATAGCTGAACAGGATGAAAAGGAAAAGGGAGTTAGATAGAGATGTGTTGCACGAAGAAGAAAAACCGGCCAAGTGTAAGTGGCCGTCGCGTATGAAGAGTTCCATATCATATTATCACAAAAATAGCGTTAATTTTTGAGTTGGTGCGAGCTCAAATCAAAAATTTACGCCCGTTTGGCCTCACCCCAACTACGAGCTTCTACTATCATTAAAATTTCACAAAACTATTTTTACGTACAACTTTTCAAATGATAAAGTTTTCCACAAGTCGTAGGCGATTGATTGACATCTTGTTTAACTTCCGTCGATCGCATTTGAATTATTAACAAGTGCTACATAACTGTTATCGATCGGTATATACCATTTCTTTATACGAGTTTAGCTCATCAAAACAAATAAAATCAACATAAACTTTTTCGAAATAAAATAAAGGAATGCGCTTTATTTACCTCTGTTTACGCATTGAATGAATATTTACCTGTCATCCGTGGGGTAGACGAGGCGGCGAAAATAGCGGAAGACAAACAAATAATACGAGTACGATAAGGAAACATTGTTACTCAAAATAAACTACACGTGATAGAAATAATTTTGACGGGATCCTATCATCATTTTGTTAGAATATGTCAAACAAAGGGTGGAGGAACAAAACTGAAGAAGTTTTATATTGTAACAAAACAAAAGGAACTTCTGAAACTACACTACTTTATCAATATAACAGCTCCCTTAGAAATACAGCGTCGGGTGACACTGATGATGCATACTGAAATTCTTTGTTACAATTTTAAGGATTCTTCTGCAGAAAGTAGAATAAAATACACCAGTGCAATATGAAGGAACTTTATTAACCAATAGACAATTTTCATTTCACAATCCAAATGTTATATTGACGGGTGGAAACATTTGAGATAGCTCAATTATAATAAAATAGTGCATAATATTACTTGGCGTGATATTAAATTGATAACATTTCATTTTGAATATATTTTATTTTTTTGGTAAATTTTAAAAGTTGCATTGATAATATTCAAAGGATATGTAGTTATGTATGTATTTATTGGGAAACATTCAGTTAAGATAGTAATTACAATGAGAGTTATCTTTTAAGAAATATATTAGTTATATTTTGATAAGTTTTGTATATTATATTCAATTCTCATAATAATAGAAAATATTATTACATTTCTTATGACTAGTTTAAAGATCACAAAGTCAACACTCACACGTATTATATGGTAAAAGTTTGGGATTATATCTTTATGAATATATATTGTTTAGAATATATACTTTTTGTTGTGTTCAAATATTCGAAAGAAACTAGGCGTGATTAATACATTTTATCATAAATATATATAATTTTCTGAACCTAAATGAAAAGTAGTTTATATACATATTAATGGATTCTGAAATTACAATAATCTGTACAATATTTTTGGCAATCGAATCGTTGTTAACGAAACAACGAAAATACGTAATTTAATTATAGAAATTATTTCATAATTAATCTATCTAATGCTACAGTAAATGGAAATCTCTCACTTATTAAATAATATTTTATAATTCATGACTTAACTACTAATGATACAAGAAATTGGAAATTGTTATATTTATTTTATATGTGGACATATTTATTGAAATGTATAGGAATAATCGTAATTCAAGTGAATCGAAAAATTACATCCAAAGATTAAAATGGTAAAATTGAAAATATTAATATTTTTTATTTAACAATTTAAGCTGCCTCAGATAATTAGCTTAGTACTTGACATTGCGTTTGTGCGTTATCAATAAAATCACCCTGCTTAATATTTATATAAGAAAGTATTTCAAACAATAGCAGTCTATGCGTTTGACGTATGACCACATATTCTAAAACAATAATAATACTGTAAATATTTAATTTTAAAGTTACTCAAAAGAATAAGCAAAACTATAATTAATACTCATGAATCATGCACAACCTCTGTATCGGCCGTCTAGACCCTAAATCAGTATGTAATATTTTCTTTTGATGAAAGCCTTAACTTGTATCAACAAAGGAACATAATTGACTCCTGTTTTAAATTTGAAATTATAAGCAATTTAAACAAACGATGCGAAGCTCTACCTAAAATTAGGCATTTATATTTTAAAACCTCCGTTATATATTTTCGTTTTCATTTATTATAATACCTTTTACAATTTCAGAAAATGAAGGTTTTGTCCCGAACTTTTCAGTTATATTTATCTCTTGTTGGGTAATCATACTTAATATTGTGTTTCCTTTGCCTTTCACAAAGAGTAGCACAAAAATACCCAATGTTCAGATAAGCGGTGTAAGGCCTACAGTACAAATCCATACACAATTTTGAGCCACTTTTTGTACGTGCTACACCGCTAACCATTATGATAAATATTAGAGTATTTTACTTGGATAAATATTTTGCATATTAAATTGTTAAATCTGGAAGTTGTTAAAATAAAAACTATTTTAGGATCTAATCACGTTTCGATACTTTTTTAAAGCAGTTAAAGTAATATTTGACATAATTTGTAATACATACTAAAATGACACCTTGCTTGTGCCCATGGAAACTATGAAGCTCTCGAAACAACAGGCTAAAAAGAAATATAAGATCTGACAAAATGTTTTTATTTTGAGGTTTAATTTCGGAAACCTTATATAACACTAATTCTGGAAGTCTTTAAATTTCCGATGATAAATTACATAATAATTTTAGATATATTTTGAAACGACTTGTATTGTAATGCAAAACTTCCTGATATCGACAATCTAGTTTGTTCAACCCTTAAAGTAACACCCCTAAACTAGATAACTTTCAGGGCCCAAATCGTCAATCAACATATTTTTTTATTTGGATTTGACTTGCAATTTTCGTTAGTTTTAATGTCAGAACGGTTTCGGTAACGAAATACATTATATCTAAATCAAGTCTTGCCTTAGACTTGTCGTTGTCTTTTGTCAAATCAATACAAAAATCTGTCTGACAATATAGAAAGTCATTTTCGATCAATCAGTCTAGTCACTAGGTTTGGGATTGATTTTTCGTAAATGAGTAAAATTAAATTGTCAATGAAAGTATTTTCATTATAGTAAGACTTTATGTCTAGTCAAGTTACTCTTGGATATGTTATATAAGACAAATCAATACAAAAAAAATCCTTGATTGGTGATTTAGGTAATGAAAAGTCATCTAAAAAAATCTCTTGATTGGCAATTTCGGCAATGAAAAGTCATCTAGTATAACGGTGCAGTTTTATCTAGCTCTGTTAAATCGGTTACGTGAAGGTGGCGGGATCCCTCGAGGACTGGCGTCATGGCTGCGCGGCGACGCGGTTGCGGCGAGCCGACTCTAGTCAAATTACCATAGGATTTGTTTTGTAAGACAAAATAATACAACAAAAAAAAATCTTGTTTTTCAATTTCGGTAATGAAAAGTCATCTTGCGTAAGGGTGCAGTTCTATCTAGCTCTGTTAGGAATGAGTTACGTGAAGGTGGCGGGATGCCTCGAGGACCGGCGTCATGGCTGCGCGGCGACGCGGTTGCGGCGCGCCGACTCGCGCGACGCGCTGTGCACCTCAGCCGTGCGGAGCGTTATGCCGAATATGTCCTCGTGGTACCTGTTCTCTTCCTGTTGGGAGAATTATGCTCTTGGTAACTGGTAACTTGGTAACTTGGTACTGTGGTTTCTGCGTAAGTCTCGATCTTGTTGGAGTATTGGGAGAAAAGTTCAGCTACCTATCTGCGTACCAAGTTTCATTGCAAGTGGTTCAGTAGTGTTTGCGTGATGGAGTAACAAACATACTCGTTTACTTTCTTACTCACTTATGTACACCAAAGCTTTTACATTTATAATATTGGTAGGATAATTTTATTTTTCCCAATTCCTACTGGTTCCTATGCTTCTTATATGTATTATGATGTGTCGCAAGCAAGTGTTATTTCGAAACAGGATTGTTTTAGACGTCTATAGATGAACAATTTTTGTTCTAACATTAAATTTCCAAAAGTCGTTGAACACAAGCTATTCGCCTGGGCTTCTAAAACAAACACTTGAACTCCATACGAGATTAAAAAAAATATTTCTTTATCAATAAAATCACTCTGCTTAATAGTTATATAAGAACGTATTTCAAACAATAGCAGTCTCTATGCGTTTGACGTATGACCTGAAATAAATTGCTTATGGAAATATTTTGTTTTAAAACTGTGCATCAGTTTCGCCTGCGTCGATTCTAGGACGTAGGTAGGTACTTTGGAAATATTTGCATTATCTATTCTTACCTTCAATATAAACATGAAGTTCTGCACTTGCTCATCAGTCATATCTCCGTGTTTCTTCACAATGCCTTTCAACTTCTGATGGACGTCTTCAGCCATTTTACAATCACCACACACGTAGAAATGTGCTCCTTTATTTATTAAGAGATCGTGTATCTCTGGACCTTGTTTTTCGGCTAAATCTTGGACATACATCTGTAAAGACCATTATAACTGTAACAAACGTTTATTGGGACAAAAAATTGCAAAGTTGGAATCAAACTTTTAAATTTTCACCTTCGGAATATTTTTCTCCCTTGATAAAGCCAGGAAGACCTTCGATAGCACACCCTCTTTCAGGGCATGTTCCTTTTCTTCACGATACAAGTCCATGGTCCTAGTACGGCATCCAAAGAACAACCAAACTGGTCCAGAAGTGGGACGATTACGAGAGTTAAGCAACGCTCGGCGATGATGCCAAAAGCCACGAAACGGAGCTATACCAGTTCCAGGCCCGATTAGAATCAACGGAACGGTTAAATCCTGAGGCAAGTGGAAATTCGGGGCACTGAAATAAAAAACACAATAAATCCGATAATGCTTATTTGTAAAAGGAAAAACGTAGCAGCAAGAAAACTCACCTCCTAATGAACAAATAAACTTCGTCGCCCGGAACACGGTCCATGAGATAATTTGAGCAAACACCGTAATGTAGGGGGCCTTCTCCATCTGTTTGGGGTTTTCAGAGAATTACATGTTTGTATCAGGATTTGATCAAAGTTAAGAGCGTGCCCTAGCAGCGCTATTTTTATAAAAATTTAATTTACAATTTCATCCTGAAAAGTGCCTTTACTGCATTTTTTCTTTGACTACTATTTTTTGACACCAATTAATGAATAATTAAGAATTACTGAAGAAAATATCATGTATAACCCTAAAAGTAAATAGCATGATACGTATTTATAAAGAAATTGATTGCTCTTGTAGCATTAAAATAAGAAGAAAAGGAAAATCGTTTGTGTGGAGCGCTGGTAGGATGCGCTCTTTATATAAATAACTAGCTGACCCGGCGAACTTCGTACCGCCTTTCTGAGTCTTTCTGAGAGATTTTCTTAATATTTTTTTCCGTAAGAACCTTGTACAGAGTATTAGAAAACTACAAAAAAAAAATCAGCCAAATCGGTCAAGCCGTTTTCATGCTATGTCGTGACAACGGAAAACGGGTTTCATTTTTATATATATAGATTACAAGTGAATGTCAATGTACTAATGTTGGAATCGATTTTAAAATAGATGTTATAGACGTTATGTATTCCCGATTTCAATGAACTGTGTTCAACGTAAATTGTGTGGTACGAGAATAATAAACTATAAGACATTAATGCATTAGGTACGATGTTTATGAAATGGCTAAAGTTATGTAGATTGTACAACGGTGTAATATTACGACTTCCGAATGAATCACGGGCTATTTAATGTTTTATTGTACTGAAATACAACAGGCAGAAAATTTATCAATAGAGGTAGTTAATTCTTTTGTTACAAACACACAAATGTCAAAGTTGTGATGTGAACCATTAAACTGTCATTAACTGTTTTCACGATATGAATCATTATAAAATTGTGGGCAGTGGAAATGTAAACTATAAATAATGCTGCCCACCATTATAATTATTTTGATATAAAAACGAATGTTCTAGCGTCCTAAATATTTGTTGAATTGAGCCAATATTAATTAATGACGAATGTTTATCACGTAATTTCCTTAAATCTTGAATGTGTAACGTCATCGAGAAGAACTTATTATTTTCCTCATAGTATGTTTACAAACATTTTTATAAATGCTAATTAACGAAATTTAGTTTTAAACTTCACTTGTCTCGTGAAAAACACTTTATCACGGGATATTTATTGCTTGAAATCTGTCAGATAAATTATACTAAGTATTTCGGTTTCACCAGCAAATATCTTAATTATCTGAGAATATCAAGACAAAATATGTGACTATTGATAATTTTAAGTAATAACACACAGTCAGTCGTCAAAAATAGAGTTTTCCTGAGTTCTATCACGGTGGGGCTCATCATTCATAATCTTAATTTATGTGGCTCGATAGGTTAGAGTGATAAGCAGTAAGCTGGAGTAATGGAGACTGTGGGTTCAAAGTTCAAATCCCACTAGAAGAATATAATCCGAAAAGATTTTTTTAAAGTATTCCGCCTTCAAGGATTGCCGTCCTTGAAGGCAAGGCAAGGTTAAGGCAGTCCTTGAAGATTAAAATAATTTCTAACAAACACATTACCTTGAGTCCTATAAGTGACGACGGCGACAGTGAGGTGCAGTCTTTTCGGATGTGCGATAGGCGAGGACGATATGGAATAGAATCTCGGTTGTAATGGCGACAATATGGCTGCCAATAGAGATGCGTTCGGTCTCGCTGATGGAAACTGTTCTAGAACTTCCGGTAGTGTTGGGAAGTTGAAATGACGCCAGTCCTCGTACGATGCTGGATCCTGTAGTACGATGTTTTGATTAAAATAGAACAATGATACAAAAATGTTTGATCGAAAGTATAAAAAACTGCGATTTCGGCCCATAATATCTATTACGAGTTAAGACCCCGGTAAATATGAAATTATTATAAGGTAGACAAATGGCATTGGAACCAGTATACTGAAGCATCTTTGATAAGCAAGAAAGCGTGAAGAAGATTAGGTTTTCGTTTTCATGTTTTTGCGATGCTGTATTGAAATTAAAGACATTTTTCGGTTTCAGTCAACCCCGAAGAAGGGACCTGTAAAGGTCTCGAAACGTTGAGCGTTAAACAATGCTAAAAACTATAAACACCACGCGATTAAAACCGAAAAATGTCTTTTTTTTCAAGTGTGGAGAACCTAAAATCAAACTTACAGTGGCAAGATTATCGAGTTGTTTCCTTTCAGCGTCATTGTCGCAAGTTGTCGCTAGATATTGTAGTAAAATCGTAGTCGGTGGTGTGGTTATGTCCAGAAATCTGGTAAAGAGTTCCCGAACACTAACTACAGGGAGTCTTTCGTGGGGCTCCCAAGATTTCACTGGACCTAAAAATAATCCAATTATTGTATATAGTCTATTTTTGATGTACCTACCAACCTAATTGGCTGTTAGTTCGGAAATAATTCTATCAAACAATCCACAATAGTCAAGGAGATAAACTGAATAGAAGGTAAGTGATCTAATAAGACGATTATTTTTACCAAAATAACAACCACATAACGACGCAAAATGAACTTTACTAATAAGTAGGTATAATTTTATCGTAGAGAAACGTTTTATGAAAATAGATACACAGGGTTATTGGTAACTTCCTGACATCCTAAGGAACTACTTTTGTTCTAAATTTTCTCACCTTAATTTTTTTGAAAAATTGATAGAATTTTCATGTCTTAGAACAAAAGTGGTTCCTTAGGATGTCAGAAAGTAGCTCCCGACCGCTTTCATAATTTGTTACCAATAACCCAGGATAGATTAAAGTCTTATTTTTTATTTTATTTGAACCGCTATAAGTACACCAATACTCTATTTAAACACAAAATGTAAGAAAAGAGCAAGCTGTAAAATAGCGCTGTGTTTTACAGCGACATGCATCTGCATGGAGGTGCGGTTCACAGCATAAGCTTGCTCTTTTTGCCGTCCTACCCTTGTCTAGTTTTCAAAAATACTAAATGATCTATTGCCATAACTACGTATCACTATTTTTACACAGTATGTAATATACCCAAAGTAAGTTATAAAACAATTAGTAGTAGCTACTAAGCTAGAACATTGCCTGTGACCAATAAACTTAGACGGTTTAGGTCTGTATCTTAAGGCTCTTAAATTTATTTTTATGTAGGTAATACTTTTGCCTACATAAAAATAAATTTAAGACGACCTCTGTGGCGCGTCGTGCGAAAGCACGGCTTCAATGCAGAAGGTTGCGGGTTCGATTCCCGCCGGGTGCAAGTATTTATGCTTAATAAATAAATATTTGTGTCCAGTCTGGGTATCCCTCTATGTATAATATGTATATATGTATTTACAAAAGAAAAATAAATATAAGTAATATATCCGTTGTCTAGTCACCGTAACACAAGCTTAGTCGCTTACCACGGGGCTAGATGGCGCTTTGTGTTGTTCACAGAATTTATTTATTTATTTACTTTTAATAGCAATAAATACTACTTTAATTTGTATTTATTTAAATATATTGTACTAGCAGACTCCCGCGGTTTCACCCGCGTAAGTCCCGATCCCGTGGGAATATCGGGATCAAAAGTAGCCTATGTTACTCAGGGTAAATGTAGCTTTCTAATGGTGAAAGAATTTTTGAAATCGGTCTAGTAGTTTCGGAGATTACCCCCCAATATACATAAATACATACATGTTACCAACGTTACCTCTTTATAATATAGTAGGTATAGATGACATAAACGAAAATAAGAGGTAACAAAACAACTTAAATAAAAGCTTATTTTGTGCCCGATTTCGAAAAATAGACAAAAACAAAATGAATATGTGATAGATACTCTCGACCAAAGTAAAAATCAAAAGGTCAGCAATCAAATAGAATCGTGAAATAGTTCGGATCCAATCTACTTGTTGCTGTCGCTTCAGTAAGGGAAACTTTACAAACATTCAGTGAACGAATCTGATCGCCATTGAGAGGTCAAACTAGTTTACAGTCGAACCGAACTCTGTATATATTCTAAAGGAATATTCCTCGTTGAAATGGTGCTAATGATTGAAGTTTTTATTCAATTTTTATGTCAATATACGATTTTAAACTTACATAGTGGTTTTCACTACAAATATTATTACATAACGGGGTATTCACGAGACCGTGAATAAGCTAGTTGAAGCAAAAAACTAGTTAAAACATGGTAAATACCCCGTTATGTAATAATATTTGTAATTTTTACGTCGTCCGTTTTTTCCAGATTTTCAGATATTTCTTCTGTTTTGATATTGGATTGAAATTCAACTCATTTTCATCAGTTTTTTAATCGCGTAGTTTTTATTACTTTTAGCATTGCGATTAAAACCGTAAAATGAGTTTAACTACAAACAACGTGATAATAGCTAGTTCTAAATTTTCTTGACATACTTCTTTTTTAATTTAATCACATATTAAACCAAATATAATTGTATAAAACATCTCTTACCACTAGAAGTATGAGTTTCCTTCATAAGTTGCAGTTGTAAAGACTCGTCATGATAATCAACATCTTTAATTCTTGACAGGAGACTATCTACCAATTCCTTGCGGTTACACGCCATTATTCCTACATGGTCGCCTGGATTATATTTGATCTCACCCTGGAAATTTATGTTGATTTACTTCTAGGCTAATATTGATTACAATTCAGGTATTTATTATTTGTAACACTTATACACTTTTATTAACATAATATTCACCTTTAAGTTTTTTGTTTTTTTTTTTTTGCGCGAAGCCAATATGTTTACGTTTTGGCCTTTGTTACCAGGCCATCAATTATTATTTGTAATAAAAATATCAGTTAATTCACTAACCTTAGGTTCCATATCAATAAAAATAGTAGATCTTTCAGCGGATTCATCACCTAGATCCTTATTAGCCTTTACAACACATGATATGAACTGTTTGTTCAATGCTGTTTGGTATGCAAACTGTAAGGACGGAGACTTGAGGGCGGGTGTGTTGAAACGCACTGTTTCTTCGCTGAGAGTTACTGAGCCTAAAGCACGCTTTGCTTCTTGTAGAGTTTCATCGTCGTCTAAGCAGAATGTTTCGCAGGCGACCTATATTTTTCATTAAACATGTATTAGGTAGGTACCTACTGATTTCAACTTAATTTTCACAAAGAAACATTTTCATCTTTAAAGCACCGATAAATAAAAATCCAAGTTATATAACTTGGATTTTTATTCATCGATGCTTTAAAGAACAATCAATCAGATCACATCTGATTTCAACTTCATTTTCACAAAGAAGACATTTCATCAAGTTATTTTACTTGGATTTTTATTTATCGATGCTTTTATAGATGAAAATGTCTTCTTTGTGAAAGTGAAGTTGAAATCAGATGTAGAGTTTTTTCGTCATCTAGGCAGAATGTTTCACAGGCGACCTATATTCTTCATAATATATTTCCACAAAGAAAACATTTCTACAGTACATTATCTATTAAAGCATCGACAAATAAAAACCAAGTAAAATAACTTAATGAAATGCCTTCTTTGTGGAAATGAAATGTCTTCTTTGTGAAAATGAAGTTGAAATCAAATATGATCTATTAGATCCATGTAAAATATTAAAATTATATTCTAAATTTAGTATTTGTCCAGAATATTGAAATTGAATAGGCTTTTAAACTCAAGTGGCTGAGGTAAGTAATGTTTACAAAGCTAACACAAAGATCCGTGTATACATTTTTTAACGAAACCGACCAGACATGACGATTGGTACATCTGTTCGTCTATTGTTAACAGTTTCTTAGAATCTCAGTTTAAGGCGCACTTCCTGATACCATGGACATTATCGACTCTACAAGGCCGACACAAACTTATCAACCAAGACAATAGTTAGTTTAAATACAAATATTAATTTTAGGTTCGAACGTTGTGATAGATCAGAAAGTGTAACTTTGAATAATAATAATACAGTGTTTATTGAAGGTGCTTCACGTTTATCAAGTTTCAGTATAGCTATTCAGTATTTACTTACTATACTGATTTAGTAAGTAAATAGTCTAACAGCAGTTTACTTCACTTACTCCCTTACTTATAAACGACGACTAAGGTTATGTAACGTTTGTCTCTCTTTGTAAACTTTGAAACTTCAAGCCACAGTAAAAGACAAACGTTACATAAAGTTAGTCATCGTTTATAAGTAAGGGGGTTAATTTTTAATTAAAGTGCTCACACATGCCAATACGAAGTTTGTTCATCTTGTTTACAGAAAAGAAATTAAGCAAATCTCTAAAAAAATCCGAAAATAATAGAATCAACTTACATTAAAAACGCCAGATGCCCATTTTCTAAAAGTCTGATCCTGACCACACATTTCATCTCCAGAAGCGAGGTCATGTATTCTTTCCCCTCCTAAATCTCCAAGCAGTTTGTCCACATATTTGCCAAAGTTGCAGAAGTTTGGATAAGCACTGGAGCCAAGAGCGAACACCGCGAAACGGACGTTGCTCAAGGGACCGAAACTGTCTATCGATGTTGCATCTGTTGTACTTCCTAGAATAACAAATGTATGAATGAACTAAACAGATTCTTGTTTTTAATTTATGCCAGTTATTAGCGGCTCGATTCTGGTAAATAATTACATACCAGTTCGATGACAGAGACAGTGCAGACCGATGACAGACGCAGTGCAGACACAACATAATTACAAAGAAAATTTAATATTTATTCTCATTGTATTCGTATGGTAGTTAAGAGGGTGGGTACTACTACCATTTCCATACAAACATAATACCAAAATAGAATTATGAAAATTTAATTTTCTACCCTAAGATTTTATTTTTACAGGGTTTTCCAAAATATACATTCGAAATGAAATAAAACGGAAATACATTTCTTTAATTTTTACAGCGTAAATTACTTTTTATCGGGAATAATATAAAACAAACGAGATATAAACTAGTAAAAATAAAATCTTAATCCGAATAATACCGATATTAGGGTAGAAAACTAAATTTTCATAATTCTATTTTGGTATTATGTTTGTATGAAAATGGTAACAGTACCCACCCTCTTAAGAGTATATTTTAAGTTTTCTTTGTAATTGTATTGTGTCTGTGATGCGCTTACACTGCGTCTGTCATCGGTCTGCACTGTCTCTGTCATCGACCTGGTATGTAATTATTTACGAGAATCGAGGCTCAGAACAGCAATAGGTACTTGTTTATTTTTGTCATAAATTACCTTTTAAAGACTCCAATCTACTTAATTTACTCTGTGTACCAGCAGCATATTTTTGCATTTCAACCTGACTATTTGCTTTTATAAAAGATTTTGGTGTTAACATTTGATTCCTGCAACGGAAATTGGATTAAACTTCTGTCCAAACTAATTACAATTTTATTTATGAAAGTAACTATTGAAAGTTTTGAGGTATATGAAAGTAAGTGTTTAACTTACCCTGAAGTTTCATCAACTTGGTCCGCATATAGAAGTTCACAGAGATGCTCACCGAAGGCCTAAAAATTAACAAATTTAGATTTTTCGTAATTTAAGCCATTTTTATTAGGTTGTAAAGTCTGTTTCTTTAGTTTTTTTACTTACCACACCATTTTCCGGTGGATCCCCATTCCCAAATGTCGAAGTCACAACCAACAAAAGAGCTTCGTGTTCTATAGAAGTTATATCGTAGTCAACCATACAATGGACCTGTTGAAATTCAGAATAAAATTTCCCTTTTAAATCACTCTCGAGTTTACGTACTGTTACTCAGAATTCATTCTTAAAAGTAGCTTTAAAGATTTATATCACTTTAGTATATTTATCCGAAATCGTACCGAACGCTATCACTGAAATAAAATCTGTTGCTAAACTTTTAAGAACACTATTTCGATTTATGTTCATAATAAAAAGCCTCTCATAAAAAGCTAGAAGGAACTTGGCTCATAATTCTATTACCTGAGCATTAAACGCGTGACCGAAAATAACTCCTAATTCCTTGGCATATTGTTCAGATTTGCCTGTTTCGGTAGCGTAGAGGACAGTCGCCTTGATCCGCTTGGAGAGAGCTCGCCCGAACAGTTTGGACGTAAACTTGACAGCTCGAGCTATTTGCTTGAAGTGGAACTTTCTGTTTATTGGTCTTTTGCCAGTTATAGGCTTGGACTTCTGCCACTGGTGCGTCTTCCATGCTGGCTCCTGGACACAGATTTTTGTTTAGAATTGTTTTTGTCGCAAATAAAAGTTATCTATTAAGTTTTATGGACAAGGTAGGTAGTTAAAGTTAAATTTTCTTTGTTCATCCATTTTGCCAAAATTTGCTCGGAAAAGATTTCCGCTACTGATAAGGCAGTGTATTCTTAAACTTTACATGTATTTTGTACATTATTGTGTGACTTGTTTAATAAAAAAACTTGTAAATCGAGTCTGTAAGTGCTGTTTACCTGATACTCATACGATGGTTTGAGGTAATAAAGAGCCATCTCCTGGTGGAAAACCGGTGTTATGGAAGACGACATCGGCGGAACAATCCATATCCAATCCGCTGGACACCCGGACCTATGACAAAAATACAGAATAGACGTCAAGATTTTACTTGTTAGATTGATCAATGTTAGTATGAAATGGATGTATTTACAAATATAAAGTATTTTAATAGTATGTAGTACGTTGTCTATAGAAGTACAAGCTTGTATAAGCTTGTTTGCTTAATTTGGGGCTAGAAATCCCTGGTTTCATGTTTTTTTCATTTACTTTAATAGTTGCCCATACTTTGAGATTAGTGTTAAGAGGATCAATTGTAAAATTAAAGAAAACAATTTATTATTATAACCCAGTAGTAAACAAAACCTCACGCTATAGTTATTTATCATTTTAATAAGGAAAATCGTTATTGTATTTGTTTTCCTCGGACAGCAAATATAATAACAAAACACAGGCTTCCTTCTCAAATGCATATTTAAAAGGGTTATTACTCTTTTCTGTATCTAATTAGACATCGGAATACCGACTAGAGTTAAAAGAAAAGTCGACCCTTTATTGCTTGAATTCGAGCCAGCTGTTAATTTATTAAAACTGAAATTGTCCAAGTTAATAGTTTTCTCAAGCCAAATGGCAATAAGACTAAGATTTTATAAGCTGCCTAATATGAAAACGCTCGTTTGAAACGCATTAAGTTCTGTTAATTAAGGATACTCTAATATTTCAATGTGATTTTTAATTACAGTAATTTATAAACGAAATTAGTCGGAAGAAATAAATATATTTCGAGGACCAATTTATTTAACAGTCACATTCTTTCAAACCAGTTGGTAAATATTGTACAAAAGAAAATATATTAACTATAATAATAATCTGGCATGTCAAGTCTAATTGCTTATAGCGTGTTTTATATGTTAATAAATGTGAAGTAAGGTCGGAGTAGTAAGAACATGCTCTGTCTTTTTTGCGGAACAAACTACCACTTTTTGTTTGACAGAAAAACAAGAAGTGGTAAAATTACTCCGACTTTACTTCACGTTTATTAATAAGGCTTGCGATAGATGTCATCAATGATGATAAAATAGGAACACGGCAATCATCCTTAGGACGATTTCGATGGATGATGTCATTTGTTAACACCGGAATAATCATAATCAAAATCATTAATTAGTCCAAAAATAGGTAATACATAAATGTATATTTATGGTCTTATTAAATTAGGTATAGTTCGGCAATGTTTTTGCCTAGCCGAACTGGCAAGAAAGCCATTCAATATGCTAAGTGCCATACTGCCCACACTCATTCTCTTGAGGAGACAACTATGGTGTTTGGGGAATGACAGACCTGTTTTCTTAGATCATGCATGATATAATGTATAAAAAAAGTGAAGGTGGTGTAAGTTCTAGTATTGCTACGCACAAACTAAAATACAACTTTTAAACAATCTACTAAAATACAATTCCTAGAGCGTAGTGGTAGTAAAAATTGAATTCAGACTATTTTTCATCACGTCCGTGTCCGTCTCATTTTACGCTCATTACCTTGTAATAGCACATTTTACGTTAACCCAAAGACGTGATCCAAATAAATAATTTCATATTGTTTTGTTAATAAAACTATATACGCAATGAACTCGAGGTTAGGTGAAGTTTTCTATTTATTTAAAACCTTTTCCGGTCAGTGAATAAGTTTTTAAATACGGAGTAAATTTACTCATTTTATTTATTTACTAGCTGCGTCCCGCGGTTTCACCCCCGTTAATCCCGATCCCGTGGGAATATAGGGATCAAAAGTAAGTAAGAGGAATCTTTCCTCTTTATAAGAGGAAAGATTTGTATTTTTGCATTCCTCCTAGCAAGTTGGTTATAAAAAACTCGAACATAATACTCACTTCAATGAAATATATAATTTGTTATGACAGTAGCTACTACTACGCCACAGGTCGTAAAATACTCATCGGTACTAGATACTCGTAGACTTGTGGATAAGAATTATGATTCGTGAAGATGCAAATCAAAACAGTCTCACGATAAGTTCAATTGTTTACTCAAGTCTGTCCTTCAGCACAGATGCGCACAGACACATATTAAGTCCGCAAAATATCCATATTTTTATGTTTTATTAACTGACCCGGCAAACTTTTGTTTTGCGTTAGCAAAAAAAATAGAAAAAAAAGTATGTCCTCCTGGTTCTATGCTACCTTCCCACCAATTCTCAGCTAAATCGGTTCAGCCGTTCTTGAGTTAGTAATAGTGTTACTACAAGACTTTATTTTATATAGAAACGCTAGCTGACCTGGCGAATTTTGTTTCGCCTTAGATGAGAAAAAATATCCCATGTCCGTCTCCTGGTTCAAAGCCACCTCCCCACCAATTTTCAACCAAATTGTTAATTTGTTCTCGAGTTATAAAAGTGTAACTAACACGACTTTCTTTTATATATAAAGATAGATAGATATAGATATAACCACAGATATCTAAGCATTACCGGCTCTGTGGATATAACCCATTAGGTAACACAACATTCTAATTTTAAAGTTTAAAAAACCAAACTAACTTTTATTTAAGTAAATAACTTTAGCAATGAACTACTATTTTATTTTGTGTTTTTGACAGTGTTATTTTATTGACAGCTCACATTTACCACAACAAAAGAGCTATTACTTGTCGATAGTTTCAAATCGACAGCAATTTAGCTAACAGTGCAGCCGCTGTGGGGGCAAATTGCCACCGTAAAACCCTGAGTACGACCACACCGAAACCGCCACACGAGCTGCAAGGATCGAATGATGACAGGTTAATTACCAAACTGCCCGCCTCTATGTTATTATGTAATTCGGCGAGTTTCTCATCCAACATGTTCACCATAAACCCTTTGTTATGTTGACAAATATCCGCCTATCGAAAATGTTGTCAACGTAATAATGAGCGCGTTTACAGTGTAGGCAATAATTGAATTCAAAGCTGCGGTTCCCGTTTGTGGAGCAAATTATTGGACAGGTATTATGGGCTAATTGCAATCCAATTTTCCGTGATTGCTAATGTAACAATATGTTCTGGTTTGTTATGAAATTACTAGTTGACCCGGCGGACTTTGTTCCGACTTAGAGGCATAAAATAATCCTACGAAAAAGGGTTCAGCCGTTGATCTTGAGTTAAAAAATGTAGTGTAACTAACACGACTTTTTATTTAAGGGCCCTATTCTGAAAAACTGAAAATCCATGTCGGGCGCATCGAAAATTGTTGATTATTTCATGACGGAATGTCGTAAAACTTTTTTTTGTGTACAGATTGTAGGCGACATTGTTTCTGATATGTTAGTGCAGTTTCCATACAAATATGTATGATTGAATTGTAAATTGAAGCCTATCGACATTTTAGCCAAATCAGTCATTTTTTGTCTAAAATTTGGATAGGCTTTGCACCAATAGGAGGTTCTTGTCTTAAAACTACACCAAAATGTAGGAAACAATGTCACCTACAATCTGTGCACAAAAAAAAGTTCTACGACATTCCGTCATGAAATAATCAACAATTTTCGATGAGCCCGACAGGGATTTTCAGTTTCAAGATCGTTGGCGTTGATACTCCTCTTAATTAAATTATATTTAAATTGCATGTTTATTTTTATTTTTTACATTTATTTTATATGATTTAGAATAAGAAACTATTATCACAATTAGATATTAATTTCATTGGAATGTAACGGAGTTGGTGTTTTAATGCTAAGTGCGATTTGTTTATTAAACTAACAAGTGATGCATATAATGTTATTATTCCTATAGTTATTTATTACGTTTCAAAATAGATATTTAAACTAGTACTATGTGTTGGGGACTTAAGCGAACATTAGATAACGAACCAAAAACGAATATCTGTAGTTCAAAGCATATTTAATTTTTAGCGGGAGTCAAACTAGGTATATATAAGCCTTTGCGTCGCTGGTGAATGTGTTGCAACATACGATAGAGGTAATCAAAAATAAAAATGTTTTATTAACATCATTAATTACAATGTGTTTGAACTAAGGAAGTTTTATTTACGATCCTTCTAATTCTTGAAACACGAACTTTAAACCCGGCTACAGTTTTAAAATGATATAAATCTAAGAACCAATCAAGTAATTGGCGACAACAGGAAACAATACTTTCTTTCCGACACAGATCGTGAGAACAAACAACGTCCTACTTGTTTCGTAAATCTCGAAGAAAACAATGATAAAATCGTGATAAAACTTGTGGAGATTTTAGCCTTGTTTTGTCGATCACGTAGCGTTTTCTCTTGCTTGCCCGCCGCTTCTAAAGTTCTTAAAGATCCCTTCACAATTGTTCTTGAAAAACATGGATCAAAAGTTTTTAAGTTAATCTAGGTTGTTATCTGTTTCTGATTTAAAGATTGTACAACTAAAGAGCGTAGAACAAAGATGAATTTCAGGGTTTTCAGTAGTCTTATCGAATCGTTGTTTACGGAAATATAAAAGTTTTTAACTCAAGCTTAATCTCATCCGAGCGATGTTACCGGTTGTATCCCTCTCGGGAGCCCGGGTTGGGAGCTAAGCCCCAAATAGTTTTTTTTTTTAATTTTGGGTCGATGCAGTAGCTAATAATATTCATCATTGACTATACCTTCTACAAATAGACTTGGCAATTTTTTTAGAGCCGGCCGTCTCCGCCACCGCACGGGGAGAACTTAAGGTTTACTAGTTCGCTCCCTCATATCCCTTAGTCGCCTTTTACGACACGCACGGGAAGATATGGGTTAACCCTATCCTATGCCGGGGATACACGGCAAAAATGGTTTTTCATAAAAAAAAAATATATTTAGAGAATAAAAACTTTTATTGAATGAAGTTTGTTCAAAAATGTTACAGTAAGTAACCTTATGGAAATAATCATCTCGTTGTTTTTTAGGTAAAGAAACAAAAAACGTAGATGTTCAACTTTACCGATTATGCTTTTCATTGGGGTTCTTTTCTTGTTACCCTTTATTATAATTTAGCAATTCCCACGAATCTTTTGTGTCTTTTTTTCTTAGAAAATATACTCGATTTTATAGACTGACTTTTTCAAGTGAAACCCTTATATACTCAACCTTGTCAAAGTTTATCAACGTTTGTAGGTATATAAAAAGCCGAAAACAATGAGTTCCTAGAAATACTAACAAAATAAATTAATGAAAAATTAATAAATTAAAACTAAAAATCCATAAATTTGGATTGCATTGTCCGAAAATATACAAATTAAAAACCTATTAAATTTAAGGGTTCTATTTATGTTTTATCTTTTTAATTATTATTTCTTTTTGTTTTGTTTTTTTTTTGTATTTAGAATTGTGTAATTAATTTGTTTTTGTTTGTTTTGTTATTTTTTTTGTATCTTTATAATTTGTAATTTTTGTTTGTAATTAATTAATGTAAAAACCTATTATAATATTTTTAGGTAATAAACTATTACATTTATAAAATAAAAAACAAAAAGGAACCGCTCTCGCTGGTCCGATTTGAAAAATTCTTTCAGTGTTGGATAGACCATTTATTGAGGAAGGCTATAGGGCATAGATAGATAGATGAACGCTTTATTTGCAAAACTTAAGTATAGAGACACAAAAGCTTAAAAAATATAAAATTGCACAAAAGTGCGGCCATATCGCCTATATTATATTTATAAAAAAAAATATGCGGACGTAGTCACGGGCACTGCGAGTGTATAATAAAATGACTCACCTCAATCTATTCTCATTGTCCAAGTGTTTGATGAAGCTCTCGCTGGCGGTGTGATGGTCCACAATGGTAGCGTTTTGCTGCTGAAAGCTGTGTAACACAGCGAAGTTCACTTCCACCAGAGCCTTGTCTTTCCAGAGGTTCACGGAAGTCCGGGTATCTAACCCCATGTTTTGGGCTACTCGCTGTTGAGTTAGAGGATGAGATTACTTATTAACCCCCCTAAGCATAGTTTACACGAAGCCAACACTGGTTGCCAATAAGACTAGCAGCCAGCACTCGCTTGGTATTTGCCTTGTGCAAACAGTTTTTCAAGCCAAGCCAGCGCTGGCTGCACGCTGGCGAGAATAGAGCGCCCGTCTAAGTTTATGTAATGTTTGTCTGACTTTGAAACTTTATGACATGACAGAGTAAAAGTCAAACTTTACATAAAGTATAGTTAACACGAAGCCACGCGCAGGCTTAGTATTTGCTTTGTGTATAGAGCGCTCGTCTATTTAACAGGCACCAGGCCAACGCTGGCGCCAGCATTACTGGCTTCGTATAAACTCTGCTTAAACTTAGTCATCGTTTATAACTAAGGCAGAGTTTATACGAAGCCAATAATGCTGGCGCCAGTCCTGCAGACAAGCCAGCGTTGGCCTGGCCTGGCAAGAAGAAGAAACAAATAATATGCATGACGTTGTACATTGCCATCTAGAAATTATAATTCGCGCAAATAATGTATTATATAATGTTTTATACTAATAGATACCCTTTGGTAGTTAGGTACCAGTACAAATTATAATAGGTAGGTACAGAAGATGCCTGAATATAATCTGTATGAAAATTTCCAATTATAGAACGTAAGTGAAGGATAGCTTTGCTATAAACGGTGAGATAAAAATAAAATGCAAGTAATTCGGCTATTTTTGGCTTTTTAATATTCAATTAATTTCCTGAAATTAGGTTTGATAAAATAGTTATTTATTAGCCAATTAAGAGTATCAGATACCTTGTAGATTCTAGATGTTAATAGCCTTATAATTTTATTTTTACAGAACGATTTTTAAAACTCGTTAGGTACAAATCGTTTCATAGCGGTTGATCGAGATTAAGAAAACGAGATTGCCCAGCCGAATTTGACAGGCTTTTAATTTGTTAATAAATTCAAGAATAAATAAAAACCCTATTTTTAAGATGAAAATTATATTATTTTAGACAATGATCGCGTTTTAACTAGGTAATTAGTTTTATAAACATTTACCAGACGTTTCAACTGTGTAAAATGTAGCAAAAACATTAATGTGACACTATTTGAAAATTAACACATTTTTTCGGTTTTTATCGCTTTGCTTTCATTATTAGGTATCAAGCACTTCTCAATTTGTATTTGATTTGTATTTTTGTGTGTGTGTGTGCGAATGGGTGTCTGTATGTCTGTAATGAGTAAACTCAAAAACTACTGTGACGATTTCAGAAATTCTTTCACCATTAGAAAGCTACATTCACCCTGAGTAACATAGGCTACGTTTGATCTCGATAGTCCCCCGGGATCGGGACTTACGCGAGTGAATCTGCGGGACTCTGCTAGTATATGTATATTAAAAAGCTTTCTTAACTACATTTGTAGGTAGATATAACGTCAAGGGATGTTAATATGACACCACAAACAAACGAGACATGATTGTCGTACGTGACATCAGCCATTCGATTAAGTAAACTAATTAAATATTAAGCTACACATTTACTATCAAAACTGAACGCAAACATGTAACACAAACATTTGTCAAGTTCAAGTGAACACAGGTTGTCAGGTTGTGTGTTGGTTGTATTACTTAGTGTAAATCTACACTAATAATATAAAGAGGAAAGATTTGTATTTTTGTGTATAATTTTATACTACACTAGAAGAGTCCCACGGTTTACCCGCGTAAGTCATGATCCCGTGGGATTACAAGGATCAAAAGAAACCTAAGTTACTCCTCGATAATGTAGCTTTACATTGGTGAATTTTTGAAATTGGCCCAGTATTTTTGAGTTTATTCATTACAAACATACAGACACACACACAAATACAAATCTGTATGTATAGTGTAAGTAATTTTATGCTTATAACGAGTAGAGTGTGCACTAATATTAGTACATATTTTAGACCAATGTACCTACATAGTTAGACCAATAAATTATTCTTATTATTATAGGTTTTAGTCCTCATTAAAGGGTTCTCAACTAACCTGCTATCATAGATTAGGATAAGCTATAAGGCTTAGAACGCACTGCGATTAACCGCCTGCGTTTTCCAATAGGTCTGAAACCGCAAAAAATGCAACACAGCTTCATATACAAGCTCACGTATTAGCGTATATTTCAATGACTGATTTTGCGTGTTGATACGTGGTTTTGCGTTTTCAGCTATTCGTCAACCGCTTGCGTTTCATCGCAGTGCGTTCTAAGCCTAACACCTATCGACATAATGCATAGAGAAAGATGGAGAAAAGTACTGATTTATGTTTTCAGACCAAATAAGGTCTAATAACATTTAACCGCATGTATCGTCATATAGCCCCGCAATTATTAGAGAATTTACCCCATTAAGTCCTAACGTTGCGTTTTGAAGCAACTCATTTCACATTATTGTGAATGTTCGCACAGTTTTAATTTTAAACCAACATACTCGTAATAACTTTAGCCGTATAAAACATATAAATTCATAACTTTATTATTATCACAGTTTTAATCTGACTCCCAAATAACTTTTTTTTAAATCCTTTTCAGTTTTTTGTAGCTGAATATATTCGCTTTATGCCATGGTCCACTATAATACCAGAGTTTATTTGCAGAGGAATATAATATATCTTTTACTAGCTGCGCCCCGCGGTTTCACCCGTGTAAGTCCCGTTCCCGCGGGAAGATCGGGATAAGAAGTAGCCTATGTGTTATTCCAGGTCTCCAGCTGTCTATATTCCTCGTTGCAATCGGTTCAGTAGTTTTTGCGTAAAGAAGTAACAAAGTCACATACAGACATTCATACAAACAAACTTTCGCGTTTATAATATTTAGGATTGTAGGTATATTGTTTGTTTTTGCTTCGAAATAATACCGCATTTTGTAAATTAAATTATTCTCTTTAAATGTAAATTCCGATCCAGTTGTAGCAAAAAATTGTATTGAATATTGCGTATGAACAGAATTAAATTAAAATCATTATTCGGTTTTATTCGCCTTGCATTTTAAATATTAAACATTTTTCAACGGCAGACGTTCCTTTAATCTATGTGTGTAAAGTATTTTCAAATAACTACATTATTATGAACTACATGTAAAATTTTACAATTTTAAAATTTAACCATTATTATTACAGATAATTAAGTCATGTGACGTTTGTTTCTGTCTGTCAACTTTGAAACTACATGTTACAGTAAAGGACAAATGTTACATAGTTTATGCAGATGCGTGACGTTTGTTTCTGTCTGTCAACTTTGAAACTACATGTTACAGTAAAGGACAAATGTTACATAGTTTATGCAGATGCATTAACTATGTAACATTTGTCTTTTACCAGATTACCAGATGGTAATCATCGTTTATAAGTAAGAGGGTTAACCTCTAAATTATGTATAACGGTCGAATACTGTAAAGCTTTTTAAAATTTAAGGTCTATTCAAACAATTGAGCAGCATACAATTCAAAATTACAATGTGAATTTATAAAAATAAAAACGAGTTTTTTTTTTCAATTAACTTAAGTTTAAATTTAAACTTAAGTATAGAATTTGAGTTTTTTGAGTAACCCTCAAATTTTGAGTAGCATCTCAGTATCTAGTCGTAAATTAATTACAAGATAATTAACTAATTTTCTTGCCGTAAATCTTGCAAAAAATGCAAACATCTTGAAAAAAATGCGCAGAAGTCGATTTTTTAAAGAAGTCTTACGTAAATATACTGCGCGAACTTACCCCCTCCACGTCAGTATTTTTTAAGATATCGCTGTACCTAACTAATTTTCTAGTCGTCAATTAGTTAATTAACTTGTAATTAATTTACGACAAGATACTGAGATGCTACTCAAAATTTGAGGTCTACTTAAACAATTGAATTATAATTGTAATAACCTTACCTCAAGCATGTTAAGCCTGTTGACGTCACAGAAGTTCCGGCACCCGATCTCGGTGCTCATGTACCAGCCGTTGAAGGCGTTAGCTGTGAACTCGATGCCGCCGCAGTCGAACCTCATGCCGGAGACGGCGGGCAGCGCGTACCAACGGAGGTTCAACTCTTTGAACCACTCGTAGCTGTTGGGTGAGATGGTCGTTGTTAAACCGTGGATAAAGATGGAAACATAATAAGAGTATAGTGAGGTAAGATCAGATACTCGATGCCGCCGCAGTCGAACCTCATGCCGGAGACGGCGGGCAGCGCATACCAACGGAGGTCCAATTCTTTGAACCACTCGTAGCTGTTGGGTGAGATGGGCGTTGGTAAACCGTGGATAAAGATGGAAACATAATTAGAGTATAGTGAGGTAAGATCAGATACTCGATGCCACCGCAGTCGAACCTCATGCCGGAGACGGCGGGCAGCGCATACCAACGGAGGTTCAATTCTTTGAACCACTCGTAGCTGTTGGGTGAGATGGGCGTTGGTAAACCGTGGATAAAGATGGAAACATAATTAGAGTATAGTGAGGTAAGATCAGATACTCGATGCCACCGCAGTCGAACCTCATGCCGGAGACGGCGGGCAGCGCATACCAACGGAGGTTCAATTCTTTGAACCACTCGTAGCTGTTGGGTGAGATGGGCGTTGGTAAACCGTGGATAAAGATGGAAACATAATTAGAGTATAGTGAGGTAAGATCAGATACTCGATGCCACCGCAGTCGAACCTCATGCCGGAGACGGCGGGCAGCGCATACCAACGGAGGTTCAATTCTTTGAACCACTCGTAGCTGTTGGGTGAGATGGGCGTTGGTAAACCGTGGATAAAGATGGAAACATAATTAGAGTATAGTGAGGTAAGATCAGATACTCGATGCCGCCGCAGTCGAACCTCATGCCGGAGACTCTTTGAACCACTCGTAGCTGTTGGGTGAGATGGGCGTTTGTAAACCGTGGATAAAGATGGAAACATAATTAGAGTATAGTCAGGTAGGATCGGGTACTCGATGCCAGGCTGGCTGCCTAGTGCGCGGGGTACCTAAACGTACAAAAAGACTGACGCATCACGACACGTCACGTCAGGTAAATATGTTTTCAGCTTAAGAAAACATGGGATGAAAAACCTTTTAGTTTGGTACACTTAAATTGTAAAACGCAATGACTAAAAGCGCAAAGACAAACACTGCCTATTCGCTTTTAGTCAGTGCGTTTTAGAATTTAGTATTTAGGTACACAGTCAGTGGTATTTCAAACGGGGTGGCCTGAATAGATATTCACTTCGAAATTAAAATTAACCTATTATTTCACGAAATATATCAATAATAAATCTACGATAAAAAGGTCCCAAAAGTAATATCTGATAAATTTACGTAGCCATAAACTATTATCTTATTGAAATTAGCGTGACTTGTAGAGCCCACCTCAAGCTAATTTAATAGCATTACGTGACTTTCTGTGTCTGAACCTTTTGAAGAGAGAAAACTGTTTTAACTTGTACCCATACTTATGAAGGTTTAGAAGGTAGGTAATATTAAAATTCCAAAAAAAATTACCTTTACCTAAAACTACATAAAATTTAAAATAACCAAAAGAAAATTTTAAATAAATAATAATAAATAAACAGAAACGAGTACCTAGGTACTTTGAAGAGGCCATCTTAGTAAACATATTGATGTACGGTTGTGTTATATGTAAAAATAACGTTTAGTGTATGGGATATTTGTTTTATATTGTTTTTAGTATTTGTTTTTAAAGCGGCTACAGCAATACATCATCACATCACATACATACATATTTACACCACATATTTAAAGAAATTCGTGCATGTGTGCTGTAGGTGTGATCCGTTAGGTCACGTTTAAGTGTGTCAGAGTCCAGAGTGTAATTTGAGCTTAAAAATAACAACATTTAATAAAAAAAACTATAGAAAACCGACGCCGTTAGACTAATAATTGGTTCGAGTCCCGGTTTGAGTAAGTTGCTGGTTCGAATCCAGCCCTGCGTCTATTGTGCGTTGTGTTTTTGCAGAAGTATTATTTCTTTAAAATATTTCTACAGAAATCATTCAAAAGCAAAGTGGTCAGTTATCATCATCGGTCATTTAGTGCGCATTAACGCCTGTTAACATTATCAAAGCGGCGCGACATTGAATAGCCCGAGATTTATGGGCAATAAACACAGATTGCAGATCACTGGACCACACTTTTACGATAAGCAATCTACGCGGAATGGACGCGTACACGCCTATTTGCCATCTTTTACCTCCACCGGTATATGTATATGCATTCCCCGACCTTTTTATGTTAGCATAAATCCCTGATGTGAAATGTATGGGACCATGCCAGTACGATACCTTCCGTTGCGCAATACTTCGCGGAAAATCGCGGAAAATCGCATAGTGGGAACGTTTTCGTTTTCTTAAGCGAACGGATTGTTAATAATATGGAAAGTAGCGTCATAAATCTAGTGTTTTTGCCGAGATTTATCGGGATCGCGAATCGGTTGTTCGGAAATTATCGAAACAGAATATCTGAGAAGATTTCATCCAAACAAGTCAAGGAAGTGTTAGTGTCTCTCACACTTCCTTTGGTTCCTTATTTTTTGTTTAACTATTAACGTTTTTCCATAATATGTTTTCTCTTTTGTATTATTTTATTGTAGGTACTTTTTATATCTTGTGCCGTATATCTTTTGTCAATAAAATGCTTTCTATTCTATTTTATTCTTCCAGCCTAACCCAACAATGAAGAACTGATAAAACCTGCCTTAATGTTTGATGGAAAAGATCTCTTTTAGCGATAAGGCTGCCTATTGTACCTCTCTTGTAATTAGCTAAAAGTTTTTGTTTACTTATGTAACGTTTTTTTGTAAATTTTTGGTGCAATAAAGTTTTTATTTATTTATCTATTTAAAACCATTTCGTTAGTGACGAAGAAAGCTAATCTATGTTTTATGTTTAGATAATTTCAATTCAAAATATGTTTATTCATTTGGATATGTATTTACATAACACTTTGAATCGTTAGTAATCTAATGTGTCTTCGGAACGCGACCTCCAATGAGAAGAAGACACAAGAAACTCATGGGCTTTGCAGTGATCATGTGATTCACATTGTCGCATATTTACTATTGAACAATAGTGGAACTGGATCAATAATCTATACTATAATAATTCTTACTAACATTACAAGCAAGAAAGTAACTCGGTCTGTCTGTTAAGTTTAGTTAGTTAGTTTTCGCTGCGGCTTTTCCGCACTTAGCCTCACAATTGGGCCATTGTACGTGGTTTCTTAGAGAGGTCAAGCAGTAAGACGCCACGGGATCCTACTCCGGATTGGCGAATGTCTCATGCCTTCGGACTGTGGTGAGTCCTAGGACATGTCGGTTTCCTCACGATGTTTTCCTTCACCGTATAAAAGCCATGACGTTATTGGCACACATAACTTTTTCTTAAAAAAAAAAGAAAATTGGTGCGCGATCGGCCTGGATTCGAACCCACGAACCTCTTGGAATGGAAATCGGAGTATCTACCACTAGACCAATACTGCTCAAGTTAAGTTATTAGCTTAACTCTGAGATGAAATGAAACGAATATTTGAACTTCGTACGTGAATATTTATTTACGATGTGGTTAAATTAAAAGCTGGTCTGTAAAATATTTACTCGCAATGATTGCAGTTCATAAATTTAAATACAATGTAGGTACGTTCGTTCATATTTCATGAATCAAAGTTAATTAAATCTTTATTTGACTGCTTTATCCTGTGTAATGTATTTGTTAATTGATGAGACTTTAAAATGATGTTCGAATTAATGCAGAAATTCTCCATATTATATTACTCGTTAATTAAATTTTAATATTTATAATTATGTAATAGCTGCGACGAATCAATGCAGAATGGAATATTTGTATTTATGAAATTCTACAGATTTACCATTACTCAGTTATTAAATATTTATACTTTACTAGCTGCGCCCCGCGGTTTTACCCGCGTGAATCCCGATCCGGTAGGAATATCGGGATGAAGTAACCAATGTGTTAAATTCAGATCTAGCTAATTAAATTACAAGTTTAAAACAGAAACATCTAAACATTCGCATTCATAATTACATTTTATTATACATAGGAGGAATCCACGATGAAACGGACGTGTTTTAATACGGACTATCGATATCTCAAGTTTTTGATCGATTTTTTTTTAGGTTTTTTGGGTGTTGGCACCATTGATGACCATTGACAAGGATTTATTGCCACAGGCGCACATTTCACATATCTATAGTCATCAATGGTGCCCAAAAAAATTGCTTGAGGATAGTTTAAGTGATGGAGAGTAACATAGGATACTTTTGACCCCGATAATCCTGCGGGATTGGTACTTACTAATATTGTAAGTGGGACTCTCCTTCGTCTGTACAAAACAACACCAACCTAATGAATTGGCCTCAATGGGATTCAAATTCACACCTCCGAACAGCTCTTGCGGTGTTAAGATTATTAAAATACCTGTTCTAATTCAAAATATTACATATTTAAATTAATTACATAGGTGTAATAGGGTATAATTAACTTACTTAGGATGCGTCATATGGATTTCCATGATCAGTTCCCTCGGTATTTCGAAGTAATCCGGATCCTTCCCGTTAGCAGACAGCACAAGAGGAAGGATGTCCCAACTTGTCCGCGGAGATTTCCAGCCGAGTTTAAGACAGAGCTGTTGAGGAAAATAACATGTTTTTAGCTTTGAACTTCATGTTATATAAATAATTTTATGAGAATTAAATGCATTAATGGTTATTAACTTCCCTAAAAATTAAGTCTACTTAGGGATATTATAATATAGGTTTTCCGCTAATTCAAGGAAGGAAGGAAAGTTTAAGTTTAATTTAATTATTATAAGAAAAACAGTAGGTACCTATAAATGTATTCGCTTAACCACAATTTACGCATCCTCCTTACTTACAAAAGGAAAAAACAATACCTAGGAATTAGCTTGACCATAATTTAAATAAATAAATAAATAAATTCTGCGAACAACACACAGCGCCATCTAGCCCCGTGGTAAGCGACTAAGCTTGTGTTACGGTGACTAGACAACGGAAATAATACTTATATTTATTTTTCTTTTGTAAATACATACATATTATACATAGAAGGACACCCAGACCAGACACAAATATTTATTTTTTAAGCATAAATACTTGCACCCGGCGGGAATCGAACCCGCAACCTCCTGCATTGCAGTCGCGCTCTCGCACGACGCGCCACAGAGGTCGCAGAATTTATGCATGCATACTATATAACTTTAAGCAGAGTCCCGCGTATCACTCGCGTAAGTCCCGATCCCGTGGGAATATCGGGATCAAATGCCTATATTACTCCTTAATAATGTAGCTTTCATTTAGTGAAAGAATTTTTGAAATCGGTTCAGTTTCAGAGATTACCCGGAAAATACATACTTACATAATTATTGTTACCAACATTAGGTACCTCTTTATAATATTCGAATAGATTTAGTGCTTGTGAAAATAGGCACATGTGATTAGGTTTATCCCTTGATTCGCTTTAGGATAAATTCACTTTATGACAGATTCGCTTTATGGCAGAATCGCTTTATGTAACATATCGAAGAACGTAAATGGTCTTACAGAAAATAGTACCGTACCGTAGTTGTTAAATATTTTACAAATATCTAAACATGAAAAACTTCACGGATTCCAAGTGGAAGCGGCAGAAGTGCTAATCAGAAATAACGTTCAAACATTTCTACAAGCTTATTCTATCGATGATGATTACGCTTCGTTACAAGATATTGTCTTACCCAATTTGTCTATTTCAAATCCCAGTTCAAAAGCCTTAAGATAAGAAGTGTTAAGACAATCTTGTTCCACGTTTATCCAGTTTGCTAACGCAAAATACTATTTACAGAAATGAGCTTACAAGCTCAGTTTAAATAAGTTGGTTCTGAGTTTGGCGACAATACGGTTTTATTTTGTCATGATATTTTTAGCTTTTATTGAAATCTTTACGGAAATTGCTTTAAAACCTTTGGGCTTTATAACGAGTTCAACGAAATACCACCAACATCAACAATTAGGTATAGGTACTGTGGAAATACCTAAAGAAGACCGAAATTGAAGTTCAAATTAGGAATTGCTTAGTGTTCGTTTTATTACTTTTCAGATGATTTTCCTAAACGATTTTGAACGTTATACTTTTTACGAGCGTTTGATGAGCGATTTACTATGTAAGTGGCTTGTCACGTGGAACGCGATGGTACGGTTGCGGTCACGGGCGCGTTCGCGGGCACATGTTATAGTTGTTTGTACTTATTAGTGTCCATCTTCTATCTATACTAGCAGATTCCCGCGGTTTCTCCCGCGTATGTCTCGATCCCGTGGGAATATCGGGATAAAAAGTAGCCTATGTTACTCAGGGTGAATGTAGCTTTCTAATGGTGAAAGAATTTTTGAAATCGGTCTAGTAGTTTCGGAGATTACCCCCAATATACATACGTACATACATACATGTTACCAACGTTACCTCTTTATAATATTAGTATAGATATATAAAATTCAAAGTCCTGACTGATATATATGTAAACGCAGAGCCTAAACCGCTGGTCCTAAAGATAGGTATGTTTTTTTTTATAGAAAATTTAAAGACACCAACTTTCAGCCAAATCGGTTCAGCCGTTATTGAGTTATAAATAATGTAACTAACACGACTTTCTTTGATATATATGAGGCAACTAGTCATTATTTTCATAATAATATGAAATTTGAATCTCTATTTATCAAGAATTTACTATCACATGATAAACAGACAGTAACTCCCACAACTTACAAACAATCGCTCAAATCAACCCACGCTCTAAATACAGTAACTAACTTTTCATAAACAATAGGTTAGGTCCTATACGAATAGGTATATCGCATCCAAACGAAACAGGTGCCGGAAACTCAGATTGTCAAAATATGGATTGATTTATTTGTAGTGTAACAAACCTATTTGTTTTTACAGTGACGCCATCAATTTTCCTCGACAAAGTAAACTAAGTTTTGGTTTTAATTAAGAGATTGTTGTGTTGTGATCAATTGTAAAGTAACGAATGTATGAAATCAATAACATATCTACAATAAAAAAGGGGTTAACTCAAGTCTATACCTACTAATATTATAAAGAGGTAACGTTGGTAACATTTATGTATGTATGTATGTACCTATGTAAAAAAAACAGTCAAAACTTTCATAACTGAATTAACTGAGTTACGAACGGGACGAGCTGCGACGGGAAGAGTTGAGAATGGGACAAGCTGCGAATGGGACGAGTTTCGAATGTGTGACGAGTTGCGAATGGAACGACATGCTTCCGACCCATGTAGACTACCTGACCTCTAGTGGTTTAAAACACCAAGCAGAATATAAAGTGTGATTTATCAAAGTTTCAATGGACTTACTTCAGTGAACTCTATGTGCATAGGATCCCCCATCACAGTGCCATCCGGCTCTCTATATCCCGCGTAGCTAATCAGCTGACTGTTCCATATTCTGTAGTCGTGCATGCCGTCTGTCCGTTGCGGGAACACTGTTATCGCTGACCTAGAAGAACGATACCAAAATGTATCTTTCTAATATTATAAAAAGAGAGCATGTGTGTGTTTGTTGCTTCAAGAACGAAATTCCCGGATTAAAAATTTCTCTAGTGTTTCGCTCTGGCTTACTCTCAGTCAGAGGAAGCTTTGGCGCTTTACCAACTTGTTTTTTTGGGGTTGCACCGCACCTCAGAGTCTACAGATGCGGTGATGGTCTAACAGAGCGACATTGCCGTCCTTTTGGTAAAGTTCTTTAAATAATAGATTTAAAAAAAAACTTCAGTGTAGGTACATATCGAAACACATACCACAAGTGGTATCAGCCACAATTTTTTTTAGTAGAATAGAATAAATTAGGAAATTAGGAACAAAACAGCAATACAAAAAGTATAAAAAAAAAACAACAAAATATTAATTAATCTAACATAAAGAAATAAACAAAAAGAGTCCAAGAACTCGTGTGCCTGCTGCCAACGAGGATCTGTCTCGGCATAATAATGTTGGTAGGCAGTAGTAGGTACCTACTTACAAAACAATAGTATTTTATTAAATCTAAAACTTTATATAATAAAAAATATTCTATTAAACACATAAAAAAAACATATAAGTACCTACCAATTAAAACGCAAGTTAAAATTTAAAAAATTGGGAAATTACCTAATGTTTCCTTTGTTCGTACTGTATTTGATATGATTACAAAGTGCTTCAAACATTCCACTCGTCGTCGTAACTTGTCTGCAGTCGAAAACCTGGAAACAAGAAAGTTTAAAGACATTGTCTTTTACACTAAATAATAAGTTTACCGGGGATAGTTTTTAATTGAATCAATTGTTGACCTAATGGCTAGATTTTACCTCACCTCATCAGAAGGGGTATTCAGAGAACTTCGGTCCAATACCGAAAATCGGAAACGTATCATCGCCTCGCTCAGCGCGACTCAATATGACAGTGAAAGGCTCATATGAGTATTGTATAAGCATTTCATATGGATATCCCATCGGTTTCAGATCGGGAGCTGTATATACCCCCACTGATGGGAAGCGACGATAAGGTCGACGATACAACCTCTGTGGCGCGTCGTGCGAGAGCGCGACTGCAATGCAGGAGGTTGCGGGTTCGATTCCCGCCGGGTGCAAGTATTTATGCTTAAAAATAAATATTTGTGTCTGGTCTGGGTGTCCTTCTATGTATAATATGTATGTATTTACAAAAGAAAAATAAATATAAGTATTATATCCGTTGTCTAGTCACCGTAACACAAGCTTAGTCGCTTACCACGGGGCTAGATGGCGCTGTGTGTTGTTCACAGAATTTATTTATTTATTTATTTTATAACATGCTTTCCTAGAAGAAACCTAGGTATTCACGTTATACTTGAAAACTCCAAAGTTGTAGTTAAGGGGGAATCTAATGATCTATTTAGAATTCAAAATTGTTCATTTATTTCCATTACCAATTGAGAAAAGCATAATTTCAATTCCGTAAGTTACTGAACTATTGCTCTCTAAACTAACGTTCAAATATGAATTGAAGTCATACTAATAAAGTTGTATAAATAAACCCTTCCTGATCATGTTACCTAAAAATCAAATTAACTACGAAGCAAAAGTGACTAATTTGTAATTCGTCTATAAAGCAAAACGTCTAAATTGTTAAATGACTTATTTTCAGAATGCCGTCAGAGTAAATAGACTCATCTGTTGAAAGACTAAAACTTGAAATGACTTTCGTAATAAAATGACTTAAACGTATAATGACTGCCTTTTAGACATTTTGCTTCATAGACAAATTACAAATTAGTTTTGTAAAAATATGAATTACCCGCATGTCATCAGAAACGGAAGTGGCGCAGATAGGTACGCATCTTTTCATACGCAACTTGACAGATCCACTTTTGTCAGTCGAAAATAAAACAAAAGACGATCGATATGAAAACAAAAGAAGAATATTTTTTTTTTTCGATTTAGATCGTCTTTTGTTTCCATTTCGATCGTCTTGTTTTCTATCTCGGTCGTCTTTTGTTTCCATTTCGATCGTCTTTTGTTTCTATTTCGATCGTCTTTCGTTTTATTTTCGATCAAAAAGAAGTGGATCTGTCAAATTGCGGATGATAAGATGATGAAATGCGTACCTGACCACTTGCGTGGTCAGATACGCATTTTATCAGAGTAGTTTAATCCAAAAGTATTTTATAGAGTCAAAGTAGTTTATATTTGACATTTTGCATTTTAGGCATTTTGCTTAGTAGGCTTCTTATTTCTTAGGCATGTTTAGGCATAATTGATTTTAGGCAATTTGCTTTGTATGATTTTTGCTTCATGGGCTTTACAATCCTGAGGCAAATTACTATTTAGGAATACTGAATTTTAGGTAGTTTGCTTAATAGGGATTTCGTTTTTTAGACATGACCTTTAGGCATTTTGCTTTTTAGTCAATTTGATTTTTAGGTAACTTGATCAGGAAGGAAATAAACCAACCAATGCAGTAGAAAGATCTACTTTATTCCGGTAGCGCAGCAAGCACTAATGGAACTCCTTCGACTGACTTCACTTTGTAAATACATCTTTAATGAATTAAATCTGCTTCTCTCTCCAATTCAAACTGTAAAACTAGTAGGTATAAGATCCCGCCATGCAACGACCTTTACAGAGCTGGTTAATGGACGATAAGTATTTTATTTTCAATTCATTATGTCAATTCATAAATTGCAAATGGGTTGTCTAAAAAAAGAAGTAGAGAATTCGTTTTTTTTTACATTTAAAAACCGGAATTCAGGACTATTTTGTTGCAGTAATCTTAATTTTGATTTTAATTTGATTCATCAATTCGTCATTAACCAGACCGGTGAAAGTTACTATTGTATTGATTTATATGCCTGTTTATACCTGCCCACCCAAGAGTTGTGACGGGAAAAAAAGTCAACTTATAGGCTCCAAACAAACAGTGCCGGCGGCAGCGCCGCCGGGTTTAGCGGCGATGTGATGCAGAGCGGCATCACATCGCCCTTGTACGGCAAGTGCGGCAGCAGAAATGCCCGCCGGTAGGCCGACAGCAATGCCAGCATTGTGTGTAGTAGCCTTAACGTTTGCATACTTTCATACTTTCGATTGATTCGACTAACATAACCAGACAAGTAAAATGTTAAAAAAAAATATGACAGAATTTTTTTAGACAACCCATTTGCAATATATTAATTGACATATTTAATCGTATATACTTTTCATCCATTAACAAGCTCGGTGAAGGTCGTTGTGTGGTGGGATCTTAGACTAAGCTGTAAAAGCAGTTTCGATACCATTAACTGCTCCGTATTTCGAGACATTGACCACAAAGGCGCCTTTAGGAAATCAAGTGTCAAATGTTTCCTATTAAAAGGATCTTTTGATTGAAAATAAATTGTATTGATTAGGCTGTTAGAAACAGACTCGGTTGAATCGTTAGTTCATTGTGGATCTTATTGATTTTTATTTTCTTTTCGGTTTCAAACCGAATAACGGCCACTTAGGAGATAGCCAGTGTCAAGTATTATAAAGTAATTGGAAGTTATTTGCAGATACAAATGCAGTTAAGTCGTCGTCGTAGTTACGACGATAAGTTGTGTGGCAAAAAATCATTTTTTTGAGCTCCCCCGTGCTTCGGAAGGCACGTTAAGCAGTTGGTCTCGATTGTTATCTCTGATAGCAGTCGATGGGTCAAATTAGAGGCCTTAGAGGAGGGCGAAGAAACCCACGGCTTAAAATCTCGAAAAAAGGTCCAGTTATAAGGCTAGTTGCGGAAACACACAGTAAAAAGTAATTTTAAGTAGGTAAAGGATATAAAAACTGACTTTTTGTCCTATCTTTCTCCTTTGTAGATTTGGGCTACGCAAATTTCTAACAAGCCCATTAAGTTTCATCTCACTGCAACTTTGTCACAGCTATCAGAATAATCCCCCGCAACCGCGACTGCGGGCGCGACTTTACGAGTCTACAATCAAATCGCTTCTATTGATTCTCGCAATCTATTTAAGATCCCATTAAATACCTACCACTAATACTATAAATGCGAAAGTTTTGATGTTTGTTTAGTTTGTTTGTTAGAAATGGGGTACAGATCCAGAGACGCGAGTTCGAGCCTCGCCGCGAGTGAATTACTTTAGATAAATTATTCCTCTAAAATATTTCTACTAAAAAAATATGCCTAAAAGCATTGTAAAAATCAAATTACAGCTTAGTTTGTTTGAATTACACAAAAACTACTGAACCGATTGCAATGAAACTTGGTAAGCAGATAGCTGGATATCTGGATTAACACATAGGTTAATTTTTATCCCGATATTCGCACGGGATCGGGACTTACGCGGGTGAAACCGAGGGGCGCTGCTAGCATTCAATATAAGGCAGTTATTTCAAACACAGAATGGATTTACAGTGTCTACGGTCTAACTCACTTCCCGAACGAAAGTGAATGGAAATGAATGAATGAATTAACATCGTTCCTTTCTGAAGTGGTACGCCTGTTAATTGTGACAATATTGAGACTTGCAATTCCTTGTGATGGTTCGGTTTTGTGAAGTGTTTGACTTTGACCTTTTTTATGTATTTACATAGAAATAATTAGATTAGGTCCGACTAATTGGAATTGTAAAACGTTTTGTGCGTGAGTGAAAAAAAACATTTGTAATTTTATTAAAAATCTTCCTTTTTTTTGTAATTATAAGGGTCTCCGAACATTTTCCTATTTTTGTATAGGTCCACTTAAGATTATCATTATAAGACTTAGTTGTTTTAAAACAACTAAGTCTTATAATGATAATATTAGAAATAAAAATTACTACACAGTTTAATGCGCTCTGAATTTTTACTCATGTAAATATTTACCTACATGAAAATTATTTAATTTTCATAGCAATTAGGTAAGTGTTGTATGGGAAAGAGTAAGATAGATAATACACAGGCTTAAAAATAAAATAAGTAGAATCGCCTATCGAGAAAGAACTTGACACTGCCTGTTGAAAGACAGGCCACGACGACGACGCACTGGTTACCCGTGCCCGTTACTTAATTTTCATATTGTGAAATTTAGAAAAAAATCGTTATTTGTTTTTTATTAACCTTGACCTGACATAGACGAACACAAAAAAAAAGAATTATCCAATGAGGTGCAGTCGTTTGAAAATAATGCTACATTTCCGCAATTCATTTTTATTTATAGGTAGGTATAGGCGGGGGCAATATCACATTATCATTCATAATTTCCGTTGATACACATGTACTCTACGTATTTTGCCGACTAATCGTTTACAAAAACACTAAAACTACGCGTTAATTGCCTATGTTTCGCCCAGCGAAATAGGAGTTTTCTCATTAGAGACAGCAAATTCATTTAGTTCCCCTTTCAGTAGCGAAGACTTAACTTGCCAAGAACTGCCATAATTGATTCTAGTTCTCACTTCTTGTTTTTTACCATTTAGGAGGCAATTTCCTTAACGATTTATCCTTTATTTTCTACCTCAAGTTGAAGTCACAGATGTAATCTAGGATTTTTATTAGGTTAAATGGAAGGTAGTTCTTAGTGTTACAACGTAATTTTGAAGTTTTGAAATCGGTCCTGTAGTTTAGGAGCCTATTCGATACAAAAAAACAAACAAACAATAAATAAGTCGTTTGTTGTATGGGAGCCCTCCTTAAGTTTTTGTAGTGGGGTTATAACTTTGATCGATGTTTACGATTTATGACGTAGGTATTAAAAAAAAACTAGATATATTATTATAGTATAGAATACTGAATAGATAAACAGTGCAAGCAACTTATAATCCATGCTTTTTATGGCGTTGTAGTTCCCTGGACTTTGTTAAGCAGGTTTTCCCAGCACCTATATACCCCACCCTATACCCTACCCGCTGACTAGGCTAGAAAGCTTTGTCAGCGACGCCTAGAACAAAGAACGGGTCAATACGTCTGGATGAGACTAAGCCATGGGTTTCTTCGGGATGTTTTCCTTCACCGTAAGAGCGATGTGAATAGCGCACCTTACTTTTTCACAAGGAAAAAGACATTGGTGCGTGGTCGGGATTCGTATCTAAGTCAAAGTCTATTTTGGATCGTCTTAGTATTAACAACTTAGTATGTCTTCGAAACACGACCTTCTACGAGAAGAAGACACAAAAAACTTATAGCTTTTTTTTGTAGGAGTGATTTACATTGTAACATCGCATGACCTGAATGAAAACCGATGTATCCATCACTAGACCAACGCAGTTCAAAGTTCAAGGGGTTCCGTAGAAGAAAACGAACACTTTGTTTCAAAGAAAATTGATATTCAAAAGTTGAAGTATGCACACCATCATCAAAAGCTGTTTTACTTTGATCCGTTATCCGTCACTTAGGCAAGTGTAGTACCTTCAATACGTTTACGGTAACAGAATGCTAATTGAGTTCATTTCCCTATCTTCTCAGACAGATCTACTTATTGAAGTAGCTTTTACTACACTTTTGTTTACATACCGACCGGATTTTACGTAGATAATGATTTATTTTTCAAGGAAAAATAGCATTCAAAAATTTTCGCTTGCGGCGAGGCTTGAACTCGCGTCTTTGGGTCAGTACCCCAACGTCTATTCCAACTAGACTACGCAAGCTAGATAATGATACCTAGTTTATTTTATAGAGAACTTTCTGAGTTTCGCGGTTTTACCCGCGTAAATTTCGAACCCGTGTACGCTAGCACTACTAGTTCTATATTTAAAAGGCTGTTTAAAATAATAAAGAGCTCCGGAGGGGTTGGGCGGTTTGTGTGTTTGTGAATGTGATTGTGTTTTTTACAAACTTATTTTAACAGACAGACTGAGTAACGTTTACGCTTATGATGCTCCGGTTCCACTTTAGTTTTAAGTATCCGACAAAGTGAATCATAAGATCAATCAATGAAAAAAAAACCCATGACTTGTTTGTGTCTTCTTCGCATTACAGGTCTCGTCCTGATTACACACTAGATTACTGACGATTCAAAACGATCATGTCTTCTTAAATAAATATATTTTAAGTTTAAGATAGCCCAGAAAAATTATCGCCAACTAGTTTCTAGCTCTACTTGCCGCTCGCTCCTAACTGGCGCGCGCGAGTGCCGCGGCCTTGATCACAAAAGCCTGTAATCAACGTTTATTCTGTATCTTACTTGTAATTTCGACCACTGTATCCTGCCGATGCACCGGCTAGCATTCCTCCAAGCCAGCTTGGCTCCAAACACCAGTTCCGTAGTTGTCAGCTGATAGGTACCCGACTTGGCCACTTCTTCTTGTACCGCTTTCCAGCGAGTTTCGTGTGCGGGGGTGTTTGCCCTGTGAAAGAATAATAGATCTAAAAAATAATAACATAATAAGCTTTTCCTTAAACAGTGGCTTCCTGGGATTGCCCAGCAAAGAAGAGGCACGATTTCGAACACAGTCGTAGACGGATTTTTGAAAACGCATTTTACCATGATAGTGTGTCTGATTTTTTAGGGTTCCGTACCCAAAGGGTAAAAACGGGACCCTATTACTGAGACTTCGCTGTCTGTCCGTCTATCCGTCTGTCACCAGGCTGTATCTCATGAACCGTAATAGCTAGACGGTTGAAATTTTCACAGAAGATGTATTTCGGTTGCCGCTACAACAACAAATTCTAAAAACAAAATAAAACAAATATTTGAGAGGGGCTCCCATACAACAATCGTGTTTCAAAAACATCGAATCGAGTAGGTCATGAAATTCAAAATGGCTACCCTATCTGTCAAATATACCAGTCTGCCTTCACTTACCAAAGAGTTTCTTAATTATAAGTTTCAGATTGTCTTTGTGCCAAAGTTTTTTTTTTTTCATTTTTTTTAGTGGTGTGGTCGTATGATGGAAGTAAGAATCGAAGCTAAATATGTCACATTTTCCTATCAAATTTTAAAATTGGTAAACGATTTTAGGGTTCGGTACCCAATTGTTTGTTTTCCCGTTAGAATTAGTTTTGTATCCAGCGTGCTCTACCCGAGGGCACGTTGCTGTTCAAGGGAAAACGTTTCAATATTGCTTTTGACAGGTCAGAAAAACAAACTAGTTTGCGTGAAGTTGGTGCGTTTTTGAAAGGTTTTTCGGCTATTTTAAGCGGCCACTGTTAAAATCTAGTAGGTAACAACTGAATGTGCTAACCAAAATAAAAAGAAAAATCTTTGGCAGCAATCTCTAGAGGTAATATCGGGGAGATATTGGAGGTTGAAAACACAGATTGTGGATATCAATCTGAGAACTGTGTCATTTGCGAAGGCCACTAATAACTATACAAAATTAATCAATCCCAATGGAAAAACAAAAATCAGGGACTCTTGGAATGAAAAACTAAAACAACTATTTGTTTTTTAAATGTAGACTATGATTTGACACATCTTAAGATAAAGAAAAAAAGAAAAATACAAAGAACCAAATTTGAAATTAAAAAACTAAAGTGTAGATGCCACAATTCCAGGTAAATTCGAGTATACCTAGATATCTTCATATCTAGGTAGCGATAACCCCGTATACTCGTTTGTCTTAGCATACATTTGAATAGAGTCAGACAATGGACTCGAATAAAATCTACCAAATGAATGGATAGCTAGTTTCCATAACAAACTCAATAATATTTTATAGATACAAGTATTATGTAGTTTAATTTACTTTTACTGTTATTAGATGGACTGTGTTTTGACTGGCAATCTTTATTTTGGGAGCGGATCTTGGTAAGTTTGAGTTAGTAAGAACTATGATATATTTTAAAACAGTAACGCTACTCAAAGATTGAGTGCTACTTAAACAATTAAGCAGCTATTTAAACTCAAAAATTTCCATAATAATATGAATTTAGAAGCTGCTCAATATGTTAAGTAGCCCTCAAAGTTTGAGTAGCATTTTAGTATTTAACCACTAAAGTAAAGTTGGTACGCCTCCGCGCTGCCTCTACTTTTATTATGATGGGTTGGGTTATGTAAAATCTTATATGTGCTTTAAAGACTTTTTCAAAATTTGCGAAAATAAAGTTATGCTTCCCACAATCATTTACGCTTAAGTGTCGTAAAAAGATTCTCAAATTTAAATTATCAACGTAAAATATTTAGAAACGAGGTATCAGGTAACCCAAAATTATTATATCATTAGGCAGGAAAATTATTCAGGTATCAAACGAGGCTGTTTTCGATCTCGTTCCGAGCTTTATGGGTCTATTAAACGTGTCAATGAATACCATCAACAACTTTTTACTAAACTTTATAAGAAATTCCCAATTTACGATGCAAGTTGCAAACGAAATTACAGATGGAAGAAAATATATTTCTTTTTAAAAGTAACCGAGATGAAAATCGGTAGGTAGAGTCCTTTTCAGAAAAGAAGTCCCCTAGATAAAGCGCTGTGGACGCCAAATTTTGTCTTAAAATGCCATTTTATTAGTTTGAGCCGTTCGATTTAGGTATCTAAAACTATTTCTTTATAAAACACTTTCACTTTTTAATATTGTAAAATCTTAAAGTATTTTATAAGAAAGTTATGTAAGTAGGTCTTTTTGTAAAACCCATGACTTAGTCACAATTTATATTATCGTATACTTTAAAAATCTCTAAAACCTTACTTTTTCCGTAATAAAACAGGAAATGACGGGTCCCTAAAAAAAGGATACGGCAAAAACGAACCACATTTTATAAGAACTAACTTAGTTTGTGAAGAAAATGCGTTCCGAAAATGTTGCACCCGACAGGACTTTAACTGCAACCTTACACAACGCCACAGGTACAGGTACGGCCGAGATGAAATAAAGGATCGCATTCTTTAATTTTTACAACTGAGGCACGTAGCGTACATCACCAAAACTAGTCATCAAAAAAACACTTTTAGCCTTATTAATAAACGTGGAGTAATGTCGAAATGATTTTACCACTTTTTGTTTCTGTTTGTCAACTTTGAAAGCTCTTGTCACGGAAAGAGACAAATATGTTCTCACTACACCCACCTTACTCCACGTTTATTAATAAGGCTATTTAAAAATAAAAACATATAATAACTTTATTCCCTGTTTGCGGGACTCCGTTCGTAAAAAGTACTCTACCTGATGTTGTACGAATAGAACTTGCTTTCCAAGAGTTAAGCTATTACCATAATATTCTAACTGAACGAAACTTTATTTCTTTATTGTCATTGCGGATGAATATTATTATAACTTCTAAAAGGGCTTTTATTCCTTGCTTGCCTCTAGATTTTATTCATATAGGTCCTGCGCACAGACATAGATATAGGTAGACGTCACATGTATCTACCTCGATTTGTATTGAAATCGAGCGTGCTGACTTTTCAATACTTACTGTGACGTCACAGCCACAGAAAATATGTGCCTGCCTTTAGTTGCTCGATTTTTTTGGGATTTTGCAGTTACTAATCACGCAACGAGGCATTTTATTAGTTTTTACGGACGTCCGGCAACTATAAACGCGCGCGGTCTCCCAGTTAGCGCCGACTACGGCGACGTTATGTCAGGGTTTTTCACGTTTCACTGACACGCGAAGGATATGAATTCGCGTGGTCTAGCTGTATCTATGTCTGTGGTCCTGCGGCTCTAAAAAGTTAGTTTAGGTACTCTGAAAGAAAGTTTGCCTTTTTGACAAGAATACAAATATAACTGTGCACTGTTATAGTATCGCGCGCATCGACTACATTCGAATTCACATATTATCAGACCCGTAGGGGCCAAGTTTTATGACCATCTGGAAAGGAATTACTTGCAGAATCTCCTAAATTTGTCGGAAATTGAACCTACATCTAAAGAAGAGTATATTCCCACTGTGCCACAAAGTTCGTCTATCAAATAAATATTGTTGCGAGTATAAAGACTCGCATTCACCGGAATAATTTCAGTTTATTTGATGTACCTGCCTATTGGAGTAAGAAATATGGGTTTACGACGTCAAAAACAATATTATCATATTTAGGAGAGACAGCCGACATTATAATTTAAAATAAGCACATCTTCACATCTTCCTTTATTACGTGGAAGTGATACGTATTATTACTGCCGTCATGAAAAGGCTTTTAAAGCAGGTAGTACACAAGTATACTTGTGGGTTCTATTATCTATAGGTACTAATATTATAAACTAATACTAGCAGTGCCCGCAACATCGTCCGCCTAATTTTTTGAATGTATATTTCTAGCCAATTAGCCTTCCTCAATAACTAGACTAGAATTTTTCAAATCAGACCATAGCGGTTTCTGAGATTAGCGCGTTTATCTACCGACAACTATCGGTAACTTACCTACCGGTAACTCACGTGCCTCAGTCGCAAAAACGTAAGAATGCATTCCTTTATTTCATCTCGCCCTAACAGGCAACTGTGGGGCAATTAGATAACGCAGTACAATAGTTTTGTAAGGTTGCAGGTTCCTGTTCTGTCGGGCGCAAAATTTGAGCATTTTTTCAAAAACTTTGTTATCGAATTAACTTAACCAGCTTAAGACAGGGTTATTGGCCCTGTCTTAAGCTGGTGAAAACCAAACAAAGGTGTACAAAACAAAGAAACGACGACTGAACAGGAAATGTACGTAAGTTTTGAATAATCATGATTTTGATAGGTACCTACCTAATAAATAAGTGTAGGTAAGTACCTATCAAATTTCATTATTGTAAGTATGTACTTAAATTGTTTTCGTATTACAAAGGACAATTGTGTCGTCTACAATCCAACCTCGCTACATCCACTTTTCATGAAAAGAGAGGTTTTGATCTCTATAGATTTATTTTAAACTTTAAATATAACAAACTCAACCAAGTATTTAAATATGAACTCAGTTCCATCTTGAGTTATTTGATGCTAAAATCGTGAAATATTAATCGTTTAGGTAATAATGAATATACTCGGGGACTGCCGCGGTAAAGCTATTGCATAGCATTTTTTTTTCTTAGGCTACATGGTAGGCGGCGGTTAGGTTTTATTTTCGTTACGGAAGTTCTTGATTCGGTTGCCGCGCTCAAAGCCCGCAATAAAAACTATACAATAGCTTAAAATATTTCTAACTTGTACAAAGCTTACCTTCGTATCGAAGCGAAGTATTGCCCAAGAAAGTCTTTGGCATCGTCGAGTACCTCTGCCGGTTCTCTCGGCACGTCCCCTCTTCCAGGGATGGCCATCACACTGCCAAGGCACGACTTTTCGTTGCATAATGTCGGCTGGAACAAAATAATTGCAAATATTTAGTTTGTTTGTTTGCAAAATTGCCACAGTTTTCAGTCGTTATCGAACAAAAATGGAGTCGGAGCTAAATTTATTCATCATCATCATTCGAGCGATGTTCCCGGTTGCATCCCTATCGAGAGCCCGGGGTTCACTTTCCTACTTTTACGGCTCCACTTCGCACGATCATCGGCATCCCGCGTAGGAGGCCATTCGGAGCTAAATTTATTGTTATAATCAAAGATTATAACAATAATCGATCAAAGATTATAACAATAAATTACAGAGAGGCTTTATCTACACTAATATTATGAAAAGGAAAGATATTTTGTATTTTTGTGTGTGATGTAATGAATAAACTCAAAAACTACTGGACCGATTTCAAAAACACTTTCACTAATAGAAAGCTATATTATCGAGGAGTAATATAGGATTTTGATTCCGATATTCCCTGGGGATCGGGACTCAAGCAGGTGAATAATTATAACAAATTCACAAATACACACTTCGTCAAGTAACAATAAAACCCGGCCAAGTGCGAAACTCGCGCACGAAGGGTTCCGTACCACTATCACAATTGGGTACGGAACCCTAAAATGGTTTACAACAACTTTGATTCAAAGAAAATCTGAAACTTATAAGAAACTCTTTGGACAGTGAAGGCAGACTAGTATATTTGACAGATAGGGCAGCCATTTTGAATTCCATGACCAACTCGATTTTACTTGACCAATCAGAAGCGACCTCACATCGTAGAATTCCCTTGTAGTTTTTGAAACACGTTTGTTGTATGGGAGCCCCTTTTAAATAATTGTTTTAATTTGTTTTTAGTATTTGTTGTTGTAGCGGCAACCGAAATACATCTTCTGTGAAAATTTCGACTTTCTAGCTATTACGGTTCATGAGATACAGCCTGGTGACAGACGGACGGACGGACGGACGGACGGACAGACAGACAGACAGACAGACAGACAGACAGACAGACAGCGAAGTCTCAGTAATAGGGTCCCGTTTTTACCTTTAGGTACGGAACCCTAAAAAAATACTTAGTATGTAATCAAATAAACCGCACAAAGGATCCGAGGACACTGGCTAGGTAAATTCTAGTTGATATTTTTCCTTAAAAAAATAAGTACCGAGTTGTTAAGTTATACCTTTTATAACACAGAATACATAAATAGTAGGTGCAAGTTATAAGTAGTTTAATATTATGAAAGAAACGTTTTTAATGCAAAATTAATTCAACAAAATTCGTTTGTTTCGAGTCGTAATGTAAACATTCGATTTTCAAATTACGCGGTCTGGCTTCTGCAAGTGGCCAGTTGTAAATTTAAAACCTCTTTGGTTTTTTTCTATCGTTGGATTTTATTATTAAAAAGCACGAGCAATAAAAAGTTTGAATACAATCTTTATTTGATTTGATTTGTAAGCTTTAAAAATACGAGATGCGTTTTTTATTAGACTGCAAAGTGCTCTACTTTCTTAGCGAGCAATTGATTCAATTGGTCTCAATATAAGAGACGTTGTATCACTATAATGGACCGATATTTTTCCTGTCCAGTGGCAACACTGGCAACAGCTGTAGCGTTTTAAGTTAATTTAGGTAATATTAGAACCTTCTTGGTCCCAAAGGGGACTTTGTAAAACTTGCCTTTAAATTTTTTTTTTTTTTTATCAGTCTTTTTTTTAATTCGCTTTCATTGACTTTTTGACCTATATTCCTTTATTTATATGTAGACTTGGTATAGGTTTAGGACTAGATAGGTATGTAGTCCATAAATATTTTGTAAGCAGTATTCGCTATATACTTTGTGCCATCTAGCACCAAATCATAAAAAAACCCGGCCAAGTGCGAAACTCGCGCACCAAGGGTTCCGTACCACTATCACATTTGGGTACCGAACCCTAAAATCGTTTACCACTTTTAAAATCTGATAGGAAAATGTGACATATTTAGCTTTGATTCTTCCTTCCATCATACGACCACACCACTAAAAAAAAATGAAAAAAAAACTTTGGCACAAAGACAATCTGAAACTCTTTGGTAAGTGAAGGCAGACTGGTATTTGACAGATAGGGCAGCCATTTTGAATTTCATGAGCTACTCGATTCGATGTTTTTGAAACACGTTTGTTGTATGGGAGCCCCTCTTAAATATTTGTTTTAATTTGTTTTTAGTATTTGTTGTTGTAGCGGCAACCGAAATACATCTTCTGTGAAAATTTCAACCGTCTAGCTATTACGGTTCATGAGATACAGCCTGGTGACAGACGGACAGACGGACAGACGGACAGACGGACAGACGGACAGACGGACAGACGGACAGACGGACAGACGGACAGACGGACAGACGGACAGACGGACAGACGGACAGACGGACAGACGGACAGACGGACAGACGGACAGACGGACAGACGGACAGACGGACAGACGGACAGACGGACAGACGGACAGACGGACAGACGGACAGACGGACAGACGGACAGACGGACAGACGGACAGACGGACAGACGGACAGACGGACAGACGGACAGACGGACAGACGGACAGACGGACAGACGGACAGACGGACGGACGGACGGACGGACGGACAGACAGAGAAGTCTCAGTAATAGGGTCCCGTTTTTACCTTTAGGTACGGAACCCTAAAAAACGGACACATCGTGCGATGTCATTAAAGAGAAAAACAATTTTCTTTCTGCTTTTGCAATCTTTTCAAAGGTAGTATTTCCATCAAAATAACTTGGTTAGTATTCCAGTTTACGTCCGTATTACGAACACAGCTACACAGCGGGGACTACATTTTACGTGCCGAAGCATAATAAGGAAAAAATATATCTACAGGTGAGATATTATTTTAAATTTTCTTTTTTTACACGCGATAGTTGCGTGTTTGACCACTATCTCATCTGATGGAAAGTGACGCTGTGGTCAAAGATGGAATACGCTCATCTAGAAGAAGGAAGACAGCATGAGACCCCGGACGACTAAAACACAATTTTATTATGTTTTAGCGTTACAATCAGCCCTAAATTACATTATTTTTACCCCGTGCCTTATACGCCTGATCTAAGATAAGATTTTTTAAATCTTAACTTATTAAGTAGGTACTAGCTGCGTCCTGCGGTTTCACCCACGTAAGGCCCGATCCCGTGGAAATATCGGATTCAAAAGTAGGCTATGTTGCTCAGGGTGAATGTAGCTTCCTAATGGTGACAGATTTTATTAAATCGGTCCAGTAGTTTTTGAGCTTATTCATAACAAATAAACGCACATACACACACAAATACAAATCTTTCCTCTTTATAACTTTAGTGTAGATTATTTGTACGTTTCGTGTTAGTTTCAAACATTTGAGCCGGGCTACTTTACGAAAAGAAGAAGAAATAAATTCAAATAATTATTCATCGATTATTCATAGTTTCTAAGTAAGAAGTTTAAGGGTTATTCGTAGACTTAGATTTATCTCGGAACTGCTTACAAGAAGCAAAGTTCGTCTTCTATAACTTTGCACGGCGCATCCCCTTAAGCGGTTCCAGTTTTAGCGTAAAAGCATGTATCAGTACACCGCACTACGATCCATCACTCGGATACGAATAGATCAATCTATAGTTTATAATTTTATATTTTCCCGGGTCTTAATCGCGTGATTTTTACTTTTTAATTCTCTTACCTCGACGTTTCGACCGTGTTACAACGGTCTTGAACCCGGGAAAACATAAAATTATGAGTTCCAATCGTGTTATTTTAAACATTTTATCAATCTATAGTTTTTTGAATTACCTATTTTTTATTAAATATTTTATCAAAGTTGTATTACTTCAAAATGCAATCATCGAGAATGGATGAACCGATTTTTATGATGAGTGATTTGTTATACTTAATCGATTTTTTTTAATCTTGATATTCTCGCGGGACTTACGCGGGTGAAACTGCGGGGCGCTCCTAGTAAATAAATAAACTTAACGTGCTTATACATACAATACTAGCTGCGTCTCACGGTTTCACTCGCGTAAGTCCCGCTCCCGTGGGAATATCGGGGACTAGTAGACTATCTTACTCCTCCCTCGATAATGTAGCTTTTTACTGGTGAAAGAATTTTGAAATCGGTCCAGTAGTAAACACATACAAATAATTCTCCTCTTTATAAAATAAGTATAGATAAGCATTCCTTCATTTTTGTATTAAGAGGAAAGTCTACCTACTCTTTTCTTCATACAAACTTTTCCAACGTAGTCGAAAGTTTCCTCCCTGGATAAAGATATTAGAAAAAATATGTTTATGCCATAAGTCATACATCATCAATGACCATGCCCGTTTGCTACGTTTTGTTTTTTTTTTTATTTTCTAATTTTTCTGAATTTTATTTCTAATCTAATAGAAAATTAAAAAAACCAAAACGGAGGGGCATAGTCATGGCAGGTATAGGTTTTATGGCATAAACATATTTGCTCTAATCTCTTTATCCAGGGAGGAAACAGTCGACTACGTTTATATGGAAAAAGAGTAGGTAAACTGTCCTCTTAAATCGTTTCTTAGTGGACCAACCCAAGTAAAACGTAAAAGATCAACAAAATAAGTAATGTCAAATCTATACATTTGTTTAACCACAATGTTTTAAACAAGACGTCAATCATGTACCTACCTAACGAATGGTAATGATGGACACGTTTAAAATCGCCGGCAATAAAATCAGAAACGCTTTATATCTGTGTAAGTAAACAATGGCCACGTAGATTTAATTGCTACTGGATATGACTTCTTAATTGTGTAGCTAGTCTGTCTTATACTTGGGTAGTAAACTGACTATAAAACAAAGAAAAGCAAGCGTAACGAACGAATGAAACCCTGGATAATGTAGCTTTCTATTGGTGCAATCGTGGTGAATTTGTAGAATCGGTTCAGTAGTTTCAGAGATTACCTGGAAAATACATACATACATACATACATACATAATTGTTACCAACGTTACCTCTTTATAATATTAGTATAGATAGTTAAAGTTAATTAATAATGTTGCTAAAAATGTACGATCTAGTCAACCTACATCTGCAAAATTTGTTCGGTGGGCGCGTGCTTTGTCGCTCAGTAAATACGAGGTACGTACGTAATCTGTTCACACATTTGCTTTTGTAAATGTTGTTTTATGCATTAACTAACTTCGTAATATATAACCCCAATGTTTGTTTTCAGTTTAATTAAAGCCACTTTATTTAACTTGCGATCGTGTAATGTCATTGCGATGTATACAATGTCTTGTCAGTGAGGGGGTATTAAACCGAAAGGGGGCTGGTCAAGACGTCTAGGCGTAGGTATAACGTTTGTTCTACAACCTTTGGAAATTAGAACTTTTTATATCGAAACTTTTGAAGTTTTGTTACTAAAAAAAGAGCAGTTATTTTTAAAAAAAAAAAGTTATAAATAGTGGTTAGATTGTAGTGAAACAAACTAAATAAAAGGACTCCTTAAGACCAATGACCTTAAAACTATAAGAAACAGGTGACTTTCCCGTAAACTTTAACTTAAAATTTTCGAAAACTATCTCGAATTTCAAAAAGTTGTAAAACAAAAGTTGTTCGCCTAGACCTCTAGAACAACCCCTTTCGGCTTAACCCCCTTCTTGGAACTATATAACCCCAAGTTTTTCAGCTTTAATTAAAGTAACTTTATTTAACTTGCTATCGTATAATATTATTGCGCTGTAATAGACATCGAGTAGGTTGTTCAAGTCTGTTCGACTGGTCCTTATTAGAAGCATTGTCTCAAATTGTGCACTTGTATAAATGAAGTTAAAAAGCTTCGATAAAAAGCTATAAAGTTCGTTCATATTTGCTTAGGAAAAAAACAAATGTTATTGTGCCTTCTTTTTTTAGGGTTCCGTACTTAAAAGATAAAAATGGGACCCTATTACTAAGACTCCACTGTCCGTCTGTCTGTCTGTCACCAGGCTGTATCTTATGAACCGTGATAGCAGCTAGACAGTTTTATAACTGCTAGCAGCAGATACAAACAGAATAAAATAAATATTTAAGTGGGGCCCCATTTGATACCAAACTGATAATGTTATGGAACCTTATATATGCCCAAATCCGACTCTCACTTGGCCGGTTTAAAAAAAATGTAAGATAGATGGATGGATAGGTCAACGTTTTATTGTACTAAAATACAAAATATACAAGTATTACTTACAAAGAAAACCTTAAAAATAGTGTGGCACAATGGGCGCTCAATGAATTTACATGTAAGTAGGTAGAAAAACAACTTTGTATTGTTGATCTCAATGATTAACCCTGAAAACTTTTGAATACCCTCGTTTGCATTAAATTTTGCTTAAATTAAATAAACGTTATGAATTCAGTGTCCAATGGATATTTAAAAACACTAATTTATTTCATTCTGAGTAATAAAATGCAGACTAATAAAATAAAAATGTAAAAAATACCTTTCATTGCTTTGTAATTTGTAATATTAAACGACTTCAAAGAATTTAGTCAATTTTAATATCGTTAAAAGCCATATTGAAACTCATGAACTTTTATCGCATACTATCAAGATTCTACTAGGTACCTACATAGGTACCTAATGTTATTAAAGACATTAATTTGAATAGTATAATTAAACGCATAGAACTCTATATTTATGACCAATTTAAACAATATACAGTTTTGAAACGATTTTTGTCGCTTACGATATTGTTAAAATCTGGTAGGGCCGGGTAAACATCTGGCTGCGATGAAAAGATTGTTGGTTCGATTACAATGGTTATCTAAACTAAATAAAAAAACAAAACCTTAAGATTTATAACCTCCAACAGCTAATATTCGTAAAAATATAACTTCAAAAGTTTTTTGAAGTAGGTAAACTTCGACTTCGAAGTTCCAAAAACAAAAGTTCTTCGCAATCAAACTTAAACTCAAAATTCGTTTATTCAATTAGATATTAACAACATACCACTTTGAATCGTCAATTATATAATGTAATCTACTGTGTCTTCGGAACGCGACCTCCAATGATAAGAAGACACAAGAAAATCATGGGTTTTTTTTGCAGTAATCAAGTGATTTACACTGTCGCATATTTACTGTTGAACAATAGTGGAACGAGCAACATCTAGAACTAACCCCTTTCGGTTTATATTATCGTCGCAGAAAAACATTGTTTAGGATACTATGTATCCATATAAGAAGCCTAGGTGATTAGTTTAGACCTAAATTGATAGATAATTCTGTATTGTACATACGACAAAAACTAAAAAGGTACAAAGAAAAAAACCTAAACTCTTAGGTGGCACAATGGGCTGCCTTTAAGCTTAAAGCGATACCTTTCAGACAATTTTTGGAAAGCTAGTCTATTTACTAAAAAATTCTAAAGCGTTAAGCAATGCCTGGCTAGGTCATTACTTGGATGGGTGGACCGATGATGTGTGTGGCAAAGACAAATTGTCTCGGCCTCCTCCGTGCTTCGGAAGTCATGTTAAGCAGGTGGTCCCAGGGGTTATCTCTGATCAGGTCAAGTTAGAGGCTCTAGACTATAGACTCTAGAGCGACTTGTAAACTCTAACATTAGATGAGTCACAGCACTACACGAAAAGAAAGAAAAAAAGACTAGTAACTCACCACTCTCGGGCACGTTGTCCCATACAATCTATCATAGAGATAATCTCGCGACTCATGATTCTTCAGCACTTTAGGCCTAATCACCGGCGTTCGTTTCACAGGTATTTCCACTGACTTTTTACAAGTCTTGACTGCTTCGCCGTTTCTCAAAGATTTCGTATTATTTTCATGTTTTTCAGCCTCTTCTTTACCATTTCCCACCATTTCTTTCACATTTACCACAGTATTTTTAACTATTTCCATATTTTCACTACCGTTTTCCAATGGTTGTTTACAGTTTTCCACCTGGACATAACCGCTTCCCACCTGTTCTTTTTCTAATCCTCGACTTTCACTAATTTCAACTTGCTTACTAGACGTCAGCAATTTACCTAACCCGCCATTTTCTAAAGACATAATAGTGTCCATAGCAAACACCGGTTGATGTATGATTTCATTAATAACTACACTTGGAGTCATGTTAACAAGTGGTTCTGTTATCGTTTCAGAGTTCTGCACTACACCGGGTGCCATGTTTAACTGTTAAGTTCGTAGCTTACAACTTAACTATAAAGTTAAGTTTAAGTTAATCTTTAGTTAAATGTTAATGAGGCACACGCGTCGCGGAGCACTAAACGCTAATAACAATCGTCAGTGTATTTATAACAGTTTTATCGTTTGACTGCCTCAGGTGTCGCCGATCGAGTTTGCAAACATAGTAGACGTAGACGTGCCTATTATGTAGTTGCCTATTTGACAAGATTAGTTGGGTTCGTCTCGATTTTCTTAATGGTTTTACGTGCTACTGTTGTTTTATGTAACTCTAAAGGTGATCTTCTCTAGAACAAAAGAGGAAATGTAAAGCGAAGCACGAAAGTATTCGTAACGATGTGCTATGATCTAACTATATCCCAAAATCGTATCCTTTACTTTCGCTCCATCTGACAGAGATATCCCTACATAAAGATAAAATTAATGCGTAGGAACGATAAAAACGTTCTGTGATCTTGACATACCGAAATATGTTGGTCGTAAAAGTTTTCTTTTATGACCTATGAATAGCTGTCAATTCGGAGATTCGAAAATTGTGGTTTGGCATTGTAATACTGCAATCTGGATTTTTACTTTTGCACAGGCTCTTCTAGGCACTATGTGGATTATATTCTTTTCAGTCCAATTGTAAAACCTACAGAAATCAACTTTGGAAGGCATCCTGAAAATATGGCCTATTCTGTGCCCGAACGCAATTCATCCCACACTACCCGGTATTTGAAATGTCTTTGTGCTAAGTTACTTATTTCGTGTAGGGTATTTTTTTTCCCAATCAATACTATTATTATAAAGAGGTAACGTTGGTAACGTATGTATTTTGGAGGTAAACTCCGAAACTTCTGGACCGATTTTAAAAATTATTTTAGCAATAGAAAGCTACATTATAAGGGAGTTACATAGGCTACTTTTGATCCCGATATTCCCACGGGATCGGGACTTACGCGGGCGTAACCGCGGGAATCTGCTATTTTCATATAAAATCAAGATCACGGGACGTCGTTAGCGAATAAGGGTATCTTTATCCTAAGGTAAATAGCCGAACCGATGCGGCGCGGCCGACGTAGGCTAGTCATGTGATTGTTGCTTACAACAATATTAGTTTAAAGTCATGCATTTGGTTCAAAGATATTGAATTACTTGGAAAAGAGAGAACATCACCTTATTTTTTATTTTTCCTAATTTTCTATTTGTTTGTAAGTTCCAGATTTTATCACTTTTGTAAGGTATAATATACCCAGGCTATAATAGCAACAAACTGAACAACTCTGGAGGGTTACTTCGGTTCGTTTCGATACGACAACGATAATGTCATAACGATGGTTCTACTGTCACCCTACTATCTGAATGTGACAGTAGAATCATCGTATGACAGTATCGATGTCATATTAAAACGAACCGCAGTAACCCTCCTGGGTACTCAGTGACGATATCTCTCTTTTATTCTCTTTTATTCCGTCTAGTCTGTCCTGTTTTGACACCCCACAATATTTTATAATATAATAATTATCTAATATTATAAAGAGGTAACAGTGGTAACATGTTTGTATGTATGTATATTGGGGGTAATCTCCGAAACTACAGGACCGATTTCAATAATTATCAATTATCAATTTATTATAATTTCATTATTATTACACATAGCTTTTGATCCCGATATTTCTACGAGATCAGGACCGCGCATGTTAAACCGCGGGAAACAGCTTGTAAACATATAAATAAATATTGCACGATATTGCACACAGAGCAAATTTACCTGTGTATAAGTATAACGATTATGAAAATATGAATGTGGCCATTTGATGCTGTCTGTAGGTAGTTGAAGAATCTGTGCCAAAAATGCAGGTGTTTGCTCTAATCTATTGTCACGTGGATTATAAATCTCGTTGTTCTAACCTCAAATCACGGTGTTTGTAAATGATTTCACGAGTACCAATTATGTTTTGTTTTGTAGTTCGGTCAGAGTCACATTAGAAGAAAGTAAAACAGACTAGCTCTAAGGATTATTATTTGCAGAAATTTAATGTTTACTCCTTGAGGTCGGAGATAAATAATTCCAGAGAAATGAAACGAAATGAAAAATAAATTTATTAGTTTTTCTTCTGTTTTTGCGATATTTACCCTGAGGAAGAGATCTGTAAAGATCTCGAAACGTGGGGCATTGATAAAAATAACAAAAACAACGCGATTAAAGCAGAGAAAATGAGTTTAAATTAAAAAAAGTCATGTCAGTCTACAAAATACTACACCTAAATCGGATCATACTATAACTCTATTTCAAAAACAAAGAACTGTAAATTTTAAAATAAATGTGAGTTTTTTGTTAATATTTTTGATCTGAGATTCTGAAATAGGGTATAATTTTGTTCTCAATGAGCCTCCTGACTCTTTCCTCAGTGGACCCCTCATGCCCACACCATTTTTAGGGTTCCGTAGCCAAATGGCAAAAAACGGAACCCTTATTTATTTTTGCTAAACGCTAATAACAGCCCTCTTTTACCGTCGGGGGTTGAAACAGAACACATTTGTATTTCCTAGTTATGTTTTGTTGTGTTTCAAACGAGACGGGTAAACTTTATGGTATAAGTTGCTTTGTTTTTGTCCACTGTGTACGTGGATAACAAGAACTTTCAGTTTTCAGTTGAAAATGAGGCGAATGTACACAAAGCATTATATTTTCGTGGAAGCTAAAACACCTGCCTTAGATTATGGCTGGTTGTGTTTAAATTTTCAGAGATATTGTTAGCCCATTAATTTCAGTGGTAGAGTTTATTAAATTTCGTAAAAGAAAAATAATCAATATTTCTTATGTTTTTATTGCTCAAGGCATTTTGACTGGAAATATTTTAGAAAGAGAAATACATCATCAAAAATCCTCCCATGACAGGATTCGAAGCTGTGCCCCTCGGTTGCCGGGTGAGTGCGCTGTGCGTGTGTGTGAGTGTCATGGGAGGATTTTTGATGATGTATTTCTCCTTGTAAAATATTTCCAGTATAAATGCCTTGAGCAAAAGTTGTGCTAATAGGCGCGTTAAGCTTTTTGCGCACTGATATGAGGCGGTGGGGGCGCGTCACCATTGCATCGCGAATTCCTTTGTAACTATCGCCTTTCTGTGGTAATATCGAAGAAGTATGCCACGCTACGGCAACGCACCTCCGCTGCTACTTATTATCAGTGCCTTAGCTTGCTTTAAATTTAAAAAAGGGCTATGAACTTGTAGCTAAGTATCTGTTATTTTTTAAGCAATTTAATAAACTCTACCACTAAAATTATAGGCTCTAACTCAACGTTGACAGGTAGATAAGGCTAAGAACTTTCAGCTATCTGCCGACGGGAAAGTCTGCTGTCTGTATTCGTCATTTATCGACCCAAATAAATGACATCACACCCCCCTTTGGGCTTATATTACCGTTCCAAAAACACACTGTAAATTACAAAGATGAATATCTCTTAAGCCCCTTTATTTTGTTTGTAAATGATAGCGCAAGTTTAAGCCAAAAACTTGGTGCTTTAACAAGTTTCGTTTTACATCGGCATCGTCTAAAATAAAACATCACAAACAAAACAATACAATTTATGATACTTTCGAACAACAAGTGGTCGATTAAACGGTGACATTTGACTTAGGAGCAACAGGCAATCTTGATTGTAAGCATTGTATTCATTACTGATTAAACAAAACAATAAAATGCGAAAATACGAATACGTAGATACTGAAATCGAAGAGAATGTTACTAATTGAGAATGTATATTGCATTGCTGGACGTGTAGGCCATCTTTTGCCGTGGGTGTCGTGAACGAGTCACGGATTTTGGGAGAACTAGCGAATCTAGAGTTCTACCCGCGCGGTGACGGCTTTTTAAAATACTCGTACGTCATTGACCTATACCTAAGTATATTATGGTCAATAAGATTTACTTAAGAACTTTATTTAAACGGTAGCCGGCCTCCCAAGAGGGATGCAACCGGGAACATCGCTTTCATAAATAAGGTTAGTGTCAGAGAGGCGACTGGATGTAAAAACATTGCTTAGGTACGCTCATCAAGACTTACTATGTTTATACCAATACCTAAGTATATAATGGTCAATAAGATTAACTTACTTTATTTAAACGGTCGCCGGGCTCCCAAGAAGGATGCAACCAGGAACATCGCTCTGATAAATAAGGTTGGTGTCAGACAGGGGACTGGATGTAAAAACATTGCCTAGGTACGCTCATCAAGACTTACTGTGTTTAAGCGGGCTCCAGAGGAATGCAACCGGGAAAAGAGCTCAGATGGGGAAATTGCACGTCGCAGAGTTAGAAAAAAGTATATAGAGTTGCCAAAGTGGATTATGGACGTGATCATCTCTCGAGTCTCGACATAGTGATATCGCATCAAAGCCTTGTTCAACGCTCGATGGATATTAATAAAAAAGTTAATCGTGCGTGCAAAGCCGATACAGTGACCGCTCGCATGCTCCACCCTCTGCAGAAATTGAGAATATTATGTGTCAAACCGATTGTAGATACATAATTTTATGAAAAGGTTTTTGTTAGATGAATGCGGTTCAGTGGAAAGGCTTTGAGAAGTTTAATTTATTGAAATTAAACTCATTTTACGGTTTGAATGGTGATTATTTCTATTTATTTATTGTATTAGAATAATGTTTTGTATAATTAGTTAATAACGGCTCACTGGTGCACGGAAAAACTCGTAAGAGTTTTTGTCGCACCTTTAGTAATTAATATTGTATGTATACCTATTTTTTCTTTTTCTGACCTCAGAAGGAAGACAGTTGCAAACTGCCATTGCGGTACCTTAAACTCAATGATGCTTTTGACGTAAAGTAGACGTAACAATATTGTCAGCGCTGCAGCAACTTTTAGGGTTCCGTAGCAAAATGGCAAAAAACGGAACCCTTATGGATTGTCCGTCCGTATGTCACAGTCACTTTTTTTTTTATTTATTTCGCGTAAAAAGAACATGGAATATGTAGACAACACCAGCTCTAGTCCTACTTATATTATAAACGCGAAAGTTTGTATGTATGTATGTCTGTATGTGATTTTGTTACTCCTTCACGCAAAAACTACTGAACCGATAGCGATGAAACTTGGTATATAGATAACTGGAGACCTAGAATAACACATAGGCTACTTTTTATTCCGATATTTCTACGGGATCGGGACTTACGCGGGTGAAACCGCGGGACGCTGCTAGTACATAACAAATGTCAATGATAGCCATCGGCTATTTATGACTATGACCAGTAAAGACATTTATAGATTGTCTGTATAGACACGTTTACCCAAAAGTAGATGCCGCCTCCATATCTAACTATGTAGGTATAATGTAGGTAGGTATTTAATTTAGTAACGCGCCAAAGCACATAATAATTAATCCCTAGCCTGGCGTATTTGGAGGCTCCTTTATAAATATTTATTGCTGACAGTATCTTACAGGCCATCTCGTAGTTTCGTGTTCATTTTCTTGTAATTGATTATTATTGTTAAGACATGGTGAATGAAAGAGAGTGTTCTACTAATTTGTGTGTTGGAAAATATGGCAAGTTTTATGTCTACGAAATTATTTTATTAATGTAAAAGTGTTTGAAACCAGTCTCAACAGATGGTATGTGATCCTAGGTTAGCGTGCAACATCGTAGACTACTGTCTACGATGTAGCACGATAACCTAGAAGATCTTCTTCTTTGTATCTTCTAAGTTAGCGTGCTACATTTTAGACTAGAGTGAAATGAGTTCCGACCCGTAATCTGTTGTATCGGAACACAAGAGGTTAAATTTTAAGGTCGCTCTATAAGGGCTCTAACTTGAACTAACGACAGCTATCAGGGATAATAACCAGGACCAACTGCTTAACTGCCTTCTGAGCCACAGGGGAACTCAAATGATTTTGACACACACATCTATCGGTCACCTATCCATAAGGAATGAAAGAAAGTCTGTCATCCGGATTTCAAATCCGTTAGAAAATGAAAAATTTGGGACGGATGGATGACAGATTTTCTTATAGAATTTTCGTTTCGCTTTTCGTTCGTAAGAAATAAAGTAGTTTATCACCCTACTTTAGTAAGTAAGGAGTATCTATCACCCAGGTAAGTAGTATCACCCAGGGGTGATACGATATAAAAAACTTTATTGTTGTTTTAAACTAGGTAAATTAAATGTTGTTCTAATTGCACAATACTTAAGAATGATTCATTTTCACAATCTCCCACTCGAAACATAGTTCTGTACAAATGTATAACGCTAAATAATTTAACTAACTTGTGAATTCGTCATTCGTTATCCGGTCATCACTCTACAAATATAAACTGTAGAAGTCATGTGACTGAGTAACGTATAGAACAAAACTTAAATTACTATATAATCACGTGGTTGATTCTGTGAAACATTAATCTTAGAATCTGATGTCAGAAGAACATACAGTCTATACAGTCACTTGATTTCGTACATTACGTTTCATTTTTGTTACACTTATTTTCATTGCAATCGCGATTGACGGTCTATTATTACTACGCTCGGATTCTAAAATACGCTTTGATTATTTAGGCTGGTAAGGTTGAGGATCAAAAATACCTAAAATTAAAAAAGTGGCACGTATGCATCGAATTGCTCAGTTCTATAGTACCTAAGAATAGTTCATTATGAAAGTATTTCTAAAGTTTATTCGTTTACCATCGTAAGCCAAGCCAAGAAAACTAAACCTATGAAGTTTAGCCAGGACCTCGGTAATTTGAGAAATAAAGTTTGAGTAAATAAGAAACTTATTAAAATTAGTCCGTTTTAAAACTGCTCTAAAATTTAAAGTAAAATACAAAAAAGTAAACATCAAACTAAACTAAAAAACACAAACTTTTAAATTAAACAATTTTGAAAATCTCAATATAGTCATCGATTTTGCTGCTGTTTTAACGTACCTACCTACTATAATAACAATCACACACATGATACAATTGAAACTCAGACATCCGTACTGAAGCTGTGCTTAATCCAACACGCGCATATCGGGCAAACTTTGCCATCTTAAGTGAGTAATCGAGATTTGGGCGACATGGTATTAATAAGCAATTTAGCAGAACGCAGTCTCAGATCGAAGATAGGACACGCGTGCGCCCTTTACGAGTTGTTAGTGGAAATCACCTCGTTTTAATAATCACGATGGTTTGATCGTGTTCCCTGTTGTCTAACTGATATTCTAAAAAAAGTTAAAATAAAAACGTGAACGTATCTATACTTCTACCCTATTATTATAAAGAAGAAATATTTGTATTTTTGAGTGTGTGCATCTGTATGTTTGTTATGAACAAACTCAAAACTACTGGATCGATTAAAAAAAATCACGCTAAATTCACCCTGAGTAACACAGCTAGTCTCGTATAAAATTCTTCGACTTCTGCGATGCTAAAATGGTTCTCTTTGAATGAACTGTTATTGGAACAATCGAAAAATTCTTCACAAATCTGAATCATTTTTTAAACCGACTTCAAAAAAAGGAGGAGGTTCTCAATTCGACCCGAACCTATACCTATTATTATTTAGAAAATTCGGATAAAAACTTGAAATATTGCTTATAACAGTTAAGCAAAGCCAACGCCTTAGCTTATTTTTAAATTTTGTAAATATTGGTACAACTCATAATTATTTCTTTTAAAATTTTGATAAATATTTCCTAATAAACTTATTAGATTTTCAATGCTATTAATTGGATCATTATACAACACTAAAATAACTCGTAATAATAACATACATATTAATTATATTGATTAAGCTCTTTGAAGTTAGTTAAGCGATGTTTAGTAAGTTTGTGATCTTTGTAATTCAAATGGTAATCTAACTCTATAAAATACAGCAAAGAAATCATATAGGTACAGGTTGTTTCAAGTGGTAACACTTCATAAAATGAGAAAATTGAAGCCTCTTTTTTACAATCTATTGAGCCTTTTATCTAAGATACTTTATGGATCAGTTTTCATAGTTCAAAGGTTATTAACGAAGGAAACGAAAACTATTTGTTGAGTTTATTGATATTCGAGACCGTACAATATAAAAAACCGACAAAACGTTTCAAGAAAAGGTAGGTAGTCCCCGTACGCTTCGCTGGCTCGTCTTGGCGGGGGCACTACCGTGCCCCCAGATAGGTAACTACTGATTTATATCAAAACCTATATCCTTTAATAAAACAAAACATTTCGGTATTATATTTTGTATTTCTTATTGATTCCACAGATACATTTTAAAAGTTGGAGCTCGTATTATTACTCCGAAACTAGAGCTTTTATTTTTTTCCTTTTCTGGTTGTTCTCTCCTCATCCAAGCTATGTTACTAGTTGCATCCCTTTTGGGAGCCCGGAGTCCGCTAAACCTCAAATTGTTTTTTTTTATTCGCGGTCAACCATACTTTTGACCATACTTTCTGCAAACAGATTTGGTAATATTTATACGACCGCCAGCCTGCCTGATAATAACCCGCCTAGATATCAAGCAGTTTATACGCCACCATGCGGGGAAAACTTTTTATTTGAAAGTGACAGCTCTTAATTTACTTTTTCCTTTAAATGTGACAGTTCTTTATTTACATTTTTTATTTGAAATTATGATAGATAGAATAGAGTAGAGAGGTAGATGCGTGGCGCCTTAAACTAGGTACCTACTTCCGTGAGAATGGTGACACTAGGTATTAATCACGTGAAATACATACACTGACTCTTTATTTACATTGTATATTGCATATTTGGATTGTGACTTTCTTATCTTGTGTTTGAAACCGAAACAATTATTTAAACTAAATTGTATAAAAGACAAACAATCCTTTGTTCTGTATCCTTATCCTTACTTATATTACTTATTACTTATTTCTTATTTACTTATTTACTTATTTACTTATTTACTTATATTTACTTATTTACTTATTACTTATATACTTATATACTTTTTTTATATATTTATATTTATATATTTATTTATATTTATATAATTAAATTTTATATTTATATATTTATATATATTTATTTATATTTATATTTATATATATATATAATATTATAAATGCGAAAGTAACTCTGTCTGTCTGTCTGTTACGCTTTCACGCCTAAACCGCTGAACCGATATTGATAAATTTTGGTATAGAGATAGATGGGACCTCGGAGAAGGACATAGGCTACTTTTGATCCCGTAAATCCCGCGGGATCGGGACTAGGGCATGAATCCCGGGATCCCGGGATATCGTAATCCCGGGATCTCGGACGCAAAGTTCGATATTATAATCCCGGGATTGAGTGATCCGATATCGAGATTTGAGCAATTTACTATTTGGGTATAAATTAAGGTTTTTAGCTATATTTTTCCTCATGGAATGATTGAATAGAACTATTAAAATTAAACCCAAATTAGTCTACCCCTGAGGAAGAGATCTGTAAAGATTTAGAAGCGTAGTGAATTGGTAAAATGTTTAAAACAATAAAAGTAACGTGATTCATTGCAATTTTTAACCCGTCCCGTGGTAGACTTGTCTTTAGAAAGTCTGGAGCAAGTGTCGCAACTTTCGTCAAAAAAAAATTTTTTCAAGAGGGTTGATAAAGATACCTATTTTGGGGTTGATATCACATTGGGCGATAAATAATTTACACATAATTGGCTTCCTATTGAAATTTCCTATGATCCTTTTCCAATTAGAATGTAAAAATAACTCACATAATAAAATTATGATGAAATCAAAACCATTGTTTTGATTTTTTTTCATTGCTTGGACGATATTCTTTGATAAATTTCACAATCACAAACACTTAACCATAATAAACACATTCACATAACTTCTAAATATACTTAGACACTTATTTACAAACTAATTAGAGCTAAACAAAGACTTTTTATGACCTAATCTAAATAAAAACAATAAGCACCTGAGAAACTGACCCGCGCCATTTTACCGGTCCGCGGAACTAACCGCCGACTGACGCGGATTGATTTCAGTCATCAGTTTAATTTTTTCTATTATTTTAAAATTTTCGTTCCAAAACACAAACAATTTTTATAGGCTTGACGAGAGCTTGATGTGACTGACGGTAATTATAGGGTTTGACAAGTATTTTTCTACACGAAACGTATAATATCATCAACCAATTAGAGCACTGTTAAAGCGCACACCCGTCTGTGCGCGAAACACTAGCGGTAACAAAATTTAAGCGCACAGCCGCCTGTGCGGAATACATTGAAGGGGTTAAGACAATTATTTTTTATACAAGCTCGCATGCAATTTTTTTCTGCTAACATCATTTTAGTGGTGCGCCTAGAATTTGGCGCGAAAGTTTAGACATTTTCGGGTTTAGGGTATTTGTCCGCCATATTTCCAAAATGATGGGGTGGACGGCCCTCGGGGTAACTTATTTACGTAATGAAACCACTAGAGTCTTAAATATATTAAATATTTTAAATTTAACACATTTTTATTGTATTAAATTCGCCTTTTTAACGATATCTAAAATCTCAGTATCAATCCCGGGATCCCGGGATTGAGCTCTTAATATCGATATCGTCCCGAGATTGAAAACCTTCCGATATTGCATGCCCTAATCGGGACTTAGGTCGTATACCTAAACCGATTTTGATAAATTTTGGTATAGAGATAGATGGGACCTCGGAGAAGGACATAGGCTTATTTTGATCCCGTAAATCCCGCGGGATCGGGACTTAGGTCGTATACCTGAACCGATTTTGATAAATTTTGGTATAGAGATAGATGGGACCTCGGAGAAGGACATAGGCTACTTTTGATCCCGTAAATCCCGCGGGATCGGGACTTAGGTAACAGCGCTTTCACGCCTAAACCGCTGAACCGATTTTGATAAATTTTGGTATAGAGATAGATGGGACCTCGGAGAAGGACATAGGCTACTTTTGTTCCTGTAAATCCCGCGGGATCGAGACTTAGGTCGTACACCTGAACCGATTTTGATAAATTTTGGTATAGAGATAGATGGGACCTCGGAGAAGGACAAAGGCTACTTTTGATCCCGTAAATCCCGCGGGATCGGGACTTAGGTAACAGCGCTTTCACGCCTAAACCGCTGAACCGATTTTGATAAATTTTGGTATAGAGATAGATGGGACCTCGGAGAAGGACATAGGCTACTTTTGTTCCCGTAAATCCCGCGGGATCGGGACTTAGGTCGTATACCTGAACCGATTTTGATAAATTTTGGTATAGAGATAGATGGGACCTCGGAGAAGGACATAGGCTACTTTTGATCCCGTAAATCCCGCGGGATCGGGACTTAGGTAACAGCGCTTTCACGCCTAAACCGCTGAACCGATTTTGATAAATTTTGGTATAGAGATAGATGGGACCTCGGAGAAGGACATAGGCTACTTTTGTTCCCGTAAATCCCGCGGGATCGGGACTTAGGTCGTATACCTGAACCGATTTTGATAAATTTTGGTATAGAGATAGATGGGACCTCGGAGAAGGACATAGGCTAATTTTGATCCCGTAAATCCCGCGGGATCGGGACTTAGGTAACAGCGCTTTCACGCCTAAACCGCTGAACCGATTTTGATAAATTTTGGTATAGAGATAGATGGGACCTCGGAGAAGGACATAGGCTACTTTTGTTCCCGTAAATCCCGCGGGATCGGGACTTAGGTCGTATACCTGAACCGATTTTGATAAATTTTGGTATAGAGATAGATGGGACCTCGGAGAAGGACATAGGCTAATTTTGATCCCGTAAATCCCGCGGGATCGGGACTTAGGTAACAGCGCTTTCACGCCTAAACAGCTGAACCGATTTTGATAAATTTTGGTATAGAGATAGATGGGACCTCGGAGAAGGACATAGGCTACTTTTGATCCGGTAAATCCCGCGGGATCGGGACTTAGGTCGTATACCTGAACCGATTTTGATACATTTTGGTATAGAGATAGATGGGACCTCGGAGAAGGACATAGGCTACTTTTGATCCCGTAAATCCCGCGGGATCGGGACTTAGGTAACAGCGCTTTCACGCCTAAACCGCTTAACCGATTTTGATAAATTTTGGTATAGAGATAGATGGGACCTCGGAGAAGGACATAGGCTACTTTAGATCTCGTAAATCCCGCGAGATCGGGACTTAGATAACAGCACTTTCACGCCTAAACCGCTGAACCGATCTCATAAAAATCGGTCAAGCCGTTTCGGAGGAGTGTTAGTTACCGTACTCCTCCGAAACGGCTTGAAGGTCTGAGAATCTGCTACTATCTATAATTTATAAGGCAAAACAACGTTTGCCGGGTCAGCTAGTGTAAAATAAATACTTATAGCAAATAAATATTTACTTTAATCAAATAGAAAATTATTAAACAAACGTTTATTACAACATATTACTTACATTGTCTGATCAGGTAATGTAATGTAAACTGACTCCGACCTTACTCCGCGTTTATTAATAAGGCTATAGGACTTTAGGACACAATTTCATAATCTATAGTTCCCTAATTAGAAATAATAAAATAATAACCCAAATACTAGACGAGTATCACTGCAATCCACATAACAAAAGTCCATACTCTGAATTTCAGAAAGCGGTACCATATCGAAATCGCTACGAATCGAGACGTACTCAGCTGTTTAATGAACGCCAAATAATAATGGCGCAGGTCTCGTGTGCATTACTCAGCATTAGCTCGAGACACGTCGTTATGCCACTGTCACTGTGATTGCAAGAGAATACTTAATGCAGTTTACTTAGTAACTTTGACTTGAACATATTTTGCTGCTACTTAATTAAGTGCAACACATTTTGTATTTTAGAATGAGCTTGGTAGGATTTCTCTATTATATTATGACTATGATTTGTTAATCTATACGAATATTATAACGTTGGTAACATTTTAAGTACCTTTGTATTTTCCGGGTAATCTCTGAAATCACCGAATTGATTCCAAAAATATTTCACCTGTAGAAAGCTTCATTATCGAGGAGTAAAATAGACTAGTTTTGATCACGATATTCCCAGGAGACCGGAATTACGCGGGTGATATTAAATAAGTCTTTTTTTTAATATGGTAAGTCATTAACAATAAAGAAAAAAATAATAAACTAGTGCCAGTGAAAGATTTACAAACACAGTACAAGTTTTACTTACTTGAGTCAACTTTTGATCAAATTCGTTCCGAATATTTGAACAAGAAGATGTAAAATATGAGAGCCGATGACATAGCTCATCGTTACAGAAACGTATTATCACAAAGAAAATTACAAAAGATCCTCAATAATCCTAAGAAAAATATTGATTCGGACAAGTAATTTTGTCCCCGAACAATGTTAGCACAAAAGGCGCTAGGAAATTGGCACTCAATGACGCTTACCTAATTATTTTACCAATTACCTACTGAAAATATTTGCTGAGCTGAAATCAATTTCATAGGCAAGCAATCTGGAGTGTCTCTAGATTAGGGACGCTGTCTAATAGGCATAGAACAAACTGTGAGGCGGTCTTTGTTAAAGAAAAAAAACCGGGTTGGAATCGCGCACGAAGGATTTCGTAGGTATTATTATCACAATTTGGTACGGAATCCTAAAATAAACACTGGACCAGAATGATAGTGACGCCAGTTTATATCACTAGATGGCGCCAGTGGTAAAAATAACGTTGCGTTTAACTTTAAAATCACGTTTATTGTATGGGAGCCGTTTATTTTATAACGTTTATTTTATGTACCTATAACAAATATTTATATTAAATATTTGTTTTATTTCATTTTTAGTATTTGTTGTTAAAGCGGCTACAGAAATACATAATCTGTGAAAATTCCAACTGTCTAGCTATCACGGTTCATGAAATACAGCCTGGTGACAGACGGACAGACAGACAGCGAATTCTCGGTAAAAGGGTCCCGTTTTTACCCTTTGGTTACGGAACCTTACAAAAGAACGGACAGACAGACAGCGGAGTCTCAATAATAGGGTCCCGTTGTTTACCCTTTGGGTACCGCACCGTAACAAAAGAACCAAGAAAAACAGTATATATCCAAAACGCTAGGCTGAATCGAGCGAAAAAGAGCATCCGAACACCGAAACCAGCCAAACATTTCTCAAGTCCCCAACGCTAAACCACCCAATTAGTATTCGATTGATGCAGGATTAGTACTAATTGCGACCGCAACAATAAAACACTCGCTTCTGCAAGCAATTCTGTACCACAATCCACGGAAAATAAAGTTTACTTTTGAAAATTTAACGCTCAAGTTCAATTTCGTTTTTTAGTGATACGAGACGATACGGAGCAAGTTCTCGTGGGATTAGAAAGAGCTATAAAGCTTGTGACACGTGAAACCGATCCAGCTTTGTTTAAACCGTTACATTGTTTCGCATGTTGTTTCTTACTTGTTCAATTAAAGACAACAAATAAGTATAATTCCCGTCTGCGAATTTCTAGTTTTGTTGTTGTTGTAATATTATGACCAAGTTAAAAACGAAATGTAATTTATATTCTGCAATACGCCACCACCGAATATCTAATCCAACAGAACAACAGCTTCATACAAGCCCGCGGTGCGGTGGTAGGTACTCCATTTCATGCACAGCTATGTGTGCGTGACTTCTCACCGCTTTCCACGGGTTTGCCGAGGCCGCCCGAAGCGCCTACTCGGCACACGTACGTGAGTGAACCCGTCTGCACACTGTCGGTGAGAGAGGTCACCCACACATAGCTGCGCATGTAGTGAAGTACCAACGCCGCGCCGCGCGCGCGGGCTCGTATGAAGCTCTTGTTCTGTTGGATTAGATATTCGGTGACGCCATCCTAGTATATTGTTTTCCAGCAGTTTACCTTTATTTGAATGTAATTTTAAGAATAACCGCCTATAGGTAGGTATTTGGATTTTAAGCTGCATTCAAAGGGCAGCCAGAAAACAAAGTCCTAAAGTGGGCGTACCTTACTAAATAGAATAACATCCTGTTGTTAAACTTGGTTATTTTTCCGAAAAAACTAGAACACCATCATAATTACTTTGCGCCCAAGTAGTACGTAGCTTCGCGCGTAGGCGCGTCGCCGTAGCATCGTAAATTCATTTTCGACTATGGCGTATTTTGTGGCGCTTCCATCCCAACATATATTTGTATTGCCTTAGCAAAACTTAGTATACCTACATAAAGTTATGAAGATACTTACTTCAAAATCATATGCTCTAATAGTTGAGTTTCTCTCATGCTTTGCGTAGTTACCTTCTCTAATTAAACTCACAGTTGTACCTAACTGGGTGCAGTGTAAATAACTCACTGCAAAATGAGGGTAATACTGCTTATAAACTCACATATGGTAGGTAGGTATACTTAAAGGTGCTGCCACACTTCAGTTTAAAAATGTTTACAAACATTTTCTAACACTAACACATTTACTAACAAATATTAGGAATTGTTAAATGTTTTAAGTGCTCCTACACTGATGGAAAATGTTTACAAACATTTGATCACGCCGCCGCGCCCCGCAATCTCCGCATACCCTGCTGTGGCCTGGATTATATGTTTACAAACAAATGATAACAAATGTTTTATTTTGTTACAATTTGTTAACTCTTAGAAATGTTTACTAACATTATCTAACACTAGCAGAGTCCGCGGTTGTAAGTCCCGAACCCGTAGGAATATCGGAATCAAAATTAGCTTATGTTACTCAGGGTGAATGTAGCTTTCTAATGGTGAAAGAATTTTTGAATTGACAGTAGTTTTTTCAAAACAAATACACATACCAACGCACAAAAATACAAATCTTTCCTCTTTATAATATTAGTATAGATACAGAAGTATAGAAGTATGGATAAAAATATTTTTTAACATTGTGATCGTATATTTCTTCACAAATGTTCACTAACATTTGTAAACATGTTGTTTAACCAGCAGTGTGGCAGCACCTTAACTAGCATCGAGCACCTGTTACTTAATCATATGAATTCCAGTGAAACTTTGACACAAACGTCTCTTCCGTTTTCGTGTAACTTCAGAACACACTTTACTAACCAAAAGCTCTCGAACGGGAAGCTTTGGGTAACTGTTCGAAGGTATCGTGCATTATTAGCTTTTGGCTGGTAACTTACATTGTTTGTAATAGTTTAAAGTCTACTTTGTAGATAGGTACTAGGGAATGCAAATTTGGAAGAAAAAACCCGAAAAACCCGGTTTTTTTCGGGATTTTTTCTTCAAAATAAACATTTAAGCCAATATTCAGTGTTGCCGTATGAAGAATACAAAAACCAAAAAACCCGAAAAAACCGGGTTCCATTCCCTAATAGGTACTTAATGGTTGTTTCGATATTGCCAACAGTTTGTAAATTAAAGAAAATAAAGAAAATAAATGTACCTATTCAGACAAACACACAACTACATAAAAAGGCATTTTTGACAACCTCTGGCTCGTCGAGGGAAGGCCCGACTGCAATGCAGAAGGTTGCGGGTTCGATTTCCGCTGAGTGTAATGTGCTTAAAAATAAATATTAGTTTCCGGTCTGAGTATTTTCTATGTAACTCAGAATATATATGGAAGTCTCATTGGCTCAGAAAAAGTGTTTCACGGATTATTCCGACTTTTGAAAATTAAAAACTTGTGTTCTTGTTGTATTAAACATTTGTGTTCTGTAGTAATCAATCAATCGAATTGAAATAACTAGTTAACAAAAAAAGGATCTATTAAGTCTTTGGCATAGTCAACGGCATCCTTGAACAGATAAGACCTAATTAAACAGACAATATTCCATCACATGATGTCCTAAATGTTTGGACGTTTCTGAGTTAAGGGCCAATGAAGTTTAAAAAGGAAATAAAATTGTTCGAAAGTTATGTAAAACGTCATATCGCGGATAGATCCGTATACTAATCGGAAGAAGACGTCAAGGTATACAATGTATGCCTTTAGACCATGCAGGGGTGAAGTCTCGATGCAATGTAACTATATGTTAACTATTCGTATGAATTTAAAAAGTTTATCTTAGCGTTTTGTATGAAAAGACTCGACAGTACATTTGGCGGCCTTATCGCTAAAAGCGATGTCTTTTAGGCGTCAATACCGCTAAAAGGGATCTCTTCTGTGGTATATGTTTGTCATTGTCAATAAAGTCAGTGCTTAATCAATGATCGTGTGTATTACCTCATGGTGGCAGCGGTGCCGAATTAAAATTCAATATTTATGCAAAAAGATAGTTATTTTCAATAAATATCGCTTGTGTAACTTGTATTTACATTAGCACGCTTAATAATAATGGAACACGCGCGTCCTCCAGGAGAATTGTGCCTAGAAGGTGGGCCGGCAGCTCGATCGGAATCATGGCGTCAATGGCGAAAGCAATTTGACGTATTCCTAAAGGCATCTGGAGTAAGCAAAGAGCCAAAAGAAATACAGGCCAGCTTATTGATTAACCTCATTGGGTCGGCAGGTTATGAGGTATTTTCGACCTTTGTATTTGCAGACGGTGAAACTGAAGACGATATAAAATGTGTTTTCAAAAAAATTGATAATTACTTTGGTGTCAAACCAAATATCACCGTCAAGCGATACAATTTTTTTACTCGCAGTCAGGAAGGAGGAGAAAGTATCGATGATTATGTAACAGCATTGCGATTGTTGAGTAAACAATGCGATTTTGGTCTCTTGCAAGAGAGTTTACTGCGGGATAAAATTGTATGTGGAATTGTGAACAATACAGTTAGAGATCGATTGTTGCGTACAGAAGATTTGACATTATCGAAGGCGATATCTACATGTCAGGCGGGGGAGATTTCTAAGGAGGAAACTGTCACAATAGATCCCGAGGGAGGTGCGACGGCTGTGGAGGCCGTTGTGAATGCAATGTCGGAGCGCGGTGGTCGCAGCCGACGCCAGGGTCAGCGCGGTCGACGCGGCGCAGATGGTTGGCGCGGAGCGCGTCGTCCTTCAGGCGGTACGAGTGCGCCCGACGCGACACCATCGTCGTCCGCGTCGCGGTCGGCCAGGTACCGACTGTGTGACAGGTGTGGAAGCACATACTGTGCTGGAGGAGATAGGTGTTCGGCTTTAAATGCAATGTGTTTTGTTTGTGATAAAATAGGCCATGATGTGGTATATGTTTGTCATTGTCAATAAAGTCAGTGCTTAATCAATGATCGTGTGTATTACTTCACTTCTAGGCGACCTTTGGATGGGCAAGAATTGTAGGTTGGATTTTATATTGGATAAACGTGATACGATGGTCATTTAAAGTCTTTTGTTCTTCAAATATTTTTCTGTAGGTTTTCCCCTACCAGCACCGAACAGAACAATAAACACGTTTCCTCTTTCCATGAACACCCTCAGATTTATAAAATTAATATTTGCCTAGACGAAGTTAAACCCCAACTATTGAGTTCACATTAAATGACTGATGCCCTACTGTTTACCACTATTGACTATGGTCCGTACTTTATTTTTTTTTTCTATCGGTCTACTTATTGTCAAAGAATGCCAGTCATGTCATGAAAGATACAATCCAGTGCGCGAAATGTCTGCGCGATGGTTGACTTTGGAACACATTTTTATCGGGTTCACTATGAGAGTTAGATCTCCATTTCTATTTGTTACTCGTAGATCATAATCTAATATATAATTTTTTTTTGAAATTTTGTATACGTATTCAGTAGGTCTGAGAATCGGCTACTATCTATAAGTTATAAGGCAAAACAACGTTTGCCGGGTCAGCTAGTATGTATATGTATTTACAAAAAAAAAGTATAGTTGTAGTACATCCGTTGCCTAGTACCCATAGTACAAGCCTAGTGCTTAGTTTGGGGCTAGATTGCGCTGTGTGTACGTCGTGCAATATTAATATTAAGTACCTATTTATTTTTACAAGAAATATTTTTACATGGGGAAATGCATCATCAAATCCTTCCGTGACAGGATTCGAACCTGTGCCTCTCGCTTACCGGGCGAGCAGCACAGGTACGTAACCAGCACGTACAAAGTTTTTGGAATACTTTTAAAATCACAAATATTATTAAATAACGGGGTATTTACCATGTTTTGTTGTGTTGTTGTTGTCTCGTGAACAAGCCAGTTGTAATTACTGGCGTAATATCGTCAAAAACAAATTAAAACATGGTAAAATACCCCGTTATTTCATAATATTTGTAGTGAAAATAACCATCTAAGTTTAAAATCGAATACTTATAAGATTTTTTTCGATGTTGTTTCTGAGTAGAGTCGGAAGTTTAATAGTTCTGTCCTAATTGGTTATTTTTATGTCGACATCTTTGTAAAATTCATCGAATTTCAAAGGGTTGTTTTACCTACTTATCTTGAAGGGGCAATACGAAAATTGCAGGGTCAGTCGTGGCTATCGTTTTATTACTAAGTATTTCAAGAAATAAAACCTTCCGTTTTTATTGCTTTGTATCAAGGTATTATTTATTTTGTTCAATATAACTTGATTGGTTCTCTCTCAAGAATGTCTGAGGGATTTTAGAAGATATTTGCCGTATCATGTTGAAATAACTAGCTATATCTAAGATATAATAGATCAGATATAAAAAATAGATCAAAGCTTACAAAGATAGGTACCTAAAAATATATTTTAGAACTAGTTAGCACCACTGTCTCACCTGATGGTAAGTGATGATATTGGTCTAGAATGCAACACGCTCATCTAGAAGAAGAAAAACGACAGTGGAATAAGATCCCACCCGACCGGTGGGTAATTATATCATTTCAGCAAGAAACTTCCGTATTTATGGACAGCTCCATTTTAGATGTATAATTCTTGTCACGTTTGAGACTATAACAGCATTTTGCAAATAAACAAAATAATTTATCTTTATAACTTGTTTTACAGCCTGCGGTGAATAATGAACAATATTCACCGCAGATTATTTCAACTGCAATCAGGCAAATTGGCTTATTAGCCAATATTGTTTTTTTGATTCGCATACGATTTAAAAAATATAACAAAGGTTTCCCGAGTGATAAAAAGAAAGACAAAGATAAAATTTAATCATTTGTACAAATAAATGTATTAAATAAAATAAGAACAAAGTGAGAGAGTGAGAGAATTTTCGCCCAAAGAATTTTTAAATAAAATTTTTGATATGTTCCTCTAATGATAGACCAATAAAATTGATAGGGTAGATAGCTAATGAAGTACAGAAGTTTTTGAAGTTGGTTTGAAAAAAAAATAATAGGCGAGTTTTTCTTTTAATTGCTCTTTAAAGTGTTTTATAAACGCTCACTTTATGAAATTCTTTTTTAATTTGTAACAGTTTGGTTAGTGTCACGCCTTTTTTTGTAACAGGTAATATGACCCTATTATTCAGCTCCACATTTGAAAAGAAATCAGCCAATTATCTCAATTATTGCAGTCAGTATGAGCAAATAGGTGTCAGTGGTCGCATTTTAGTAGAAAAATGAGAAAAAAGGCCAAAACTTCTAAACTACGAAAATTCGCGGAACATACATGGGGGTGATTCGGGTACCCCTTAAGGTCCTATACCTCTGGACTTTCGCTTGACACTCGTTTCTGGGACACCCTGTATATACGGCTCTACAAAGTTACTTTACATGACCAAAACAGGGTTTAAAGTAATTTAAAAATGGAACATTGAAATTCATGAAAGCTCTGGAAGCATACGGCCATTTCAAATTGGCCACCTAGACATATCCCAAAAAAAGAAAAAATTGGGTTTTTTTTCTTCCATTTTTATTTTGACGGAAGGGTAAGGGTAAAGTTGTAGTTAGTATAAAGCCACGACGTTTTTCTTAAATTCTCGCAGTTGACGTGTAAAGCTGAATCCCACGCTTCACTCAGGGCTCTAAGTACATAACTCCCTCGTGAACAATTATTTATTTCTCTACTGCTTATATGCTTATATGCGTGCTTTCACACGACGACCTCTGTGGCGCGTCGTGCGAAAGCACGACTGCAATGCAGGATGTTGCGGGTTCGATTCCCGCCGGGTGCAAGTATTTATGCTTATAAAATAAATATTTGTGTCTGGTCTGGGTGTCCCTCTGTGTATAATATGTATGTATTTACAAAAGAAAAATAAATATAAGTATTATATCCGTTGTCTAGTCACCGTAACACAAGCTTAGTAGCTTACCACGGGGCTAGATGGCGCTGTGCGTTGTTCACAGAATTTATTTATTTATTTATATAAGCCGGTGGGAATCCTACCACCAGAAAGATTAAAAAACCTACTACTAATTTTACTACGGAAACACCTCTGGACATTTAATAACGAAAAATTAGCAACTTCTCTAATATCCGGTTCGTCGAAGATTAAATGAATGAAATGCTTTAGGTACCCAACCAAAGTTAGAGGCGAATCAAAGATTAACGAAGTACTAAGCAGACTGAAATCTTTTCGTACGTTGATTTATTTTCCTGTAAAACTTGAATCCCTTGTCTGTAATTCTTAATAACTCCCTCTTCAGCAGTCGGGTAAAAATACAACAATTACTTACTTTTTAACATCAGCGTGCAAATAACTGTTTTAAAACTACCCAGTGTATAATTAATTACAAAAAAAAACTTGCCCACAATGGCAATTTAATTATTTAAATAGAAATATGTTACAAGGAGAAATGCATCATCCATCATAGTCATAACTGATGTAGGACTCATGGCATAAACATATTTTAAACATTTTTATCCCGGGAGGAAACAATCGACTACGTTTGTATAGAGAAAGAGTAGGTAGACTGTCCTCGTAATGTCTTTTCAATATTTTCATGTTAGTTAAGTAACTTTGCAAAACTATTCCCTTATAAAATCGACCGATCAAAAAAATACTTTGCAATGCACCGAAGGAAAAGGCTTTACGTAAAATGATAGCACGCCTCGTCCCACGTCGCTTGCTTGCATACCAATCAACCTGCCGGCAACCTGAATCAATCTACTGCGGTTTTATCAATCTACCGACGCTTGATCAATCAACTTGAAACTTTAAAACTGAATAATGTCTCTCCGTTTTAGGTAAATGGTACCTATACTTCTTTATGAAAATGGCGCTTGAAACATATCTTGCATTTGAGGATTTTTACAGGTTTTTCCATTTTGTGATGGGATTCTGACTTAGTAAATGTTTATTTTTTTACATTTTTTTTGTAGATCATATATTTTTTATAGATGGCCAAGTAAATCTATTTATTTAAAATATAACTTTTTTTAAATATTGATATTATGGTCTCAATAAGATCTTGTTAGATTAGCAATTACGTAATAATAACTTAAGACAGAAGGTCTCTTATGTAGGGACTGAATAAAATATCAATATTAAAAGTAACCTATGTTCATCATCCGAGCGTTGTTCCCGGTTGCATCTCTCTCGAGAGCCCGGGGTCCGCTTTCCTACTTTTACGTCTCCACTTCGCACGATCTTCGGCATCCCGTGTAGTGAGGCCATTAGCACGCATATCCGATCTTACAACGTCAAGCCAGCACTTCTTGGGTCTTCCCAATCTGCCGCGGCCGGGCGGAGGCGCCATAGCAAGACATTTGTTTCCCACGTAACTAGCCGGTTTTCGTAGAACGTGGCCGTACCACCGTAAGCGGCATTCTTGCAGTTTGTCTGCAATGTCTCGGACATGAAGGCTGCCCCTGATGCAGGAGTTTCTGACGCGGTCTTTTCGCGTCACTCCACACATCCAGCGCAGCATCTTCATCTCCGTGACACGCAGCTCCTGCTTATGTCGCTCAAGCAATGGCCACGCCTCACTACCATACAAAAGGGCAGGTCTAATGATCGTTTTATAGACCTGTCCCTTCAGTTTAACCGGCATTTTCGGGTCACAGCTGACACCAGTTACCTCTCGTCACTTGGCCCAAGCCTCCGAAATGCGGGACTTGACGTCACAATCGATGTCGCCGGACTCGTGAAGCACAGATCCCAAGTACTTAAACTGGTCTGTCCGCTCGACCATGTGACCGTCTACGCAGACAGGTGTGGGATCTGTGGTATTGCTAGCCAAGTATTCGGTCTTCGCTACGTTGAGTTGCAAACCGCCGTTCTCAAGTGACTCTTTCCACGCATTTACACGCCTTCCAAGCCGTCCCTTATCCGAGTCCGCTAGCGCAATATCATCAGCATACATGAGCATCCACGGGGGCTGCTCGTGTGCGTCTCGGATGATAACGGACAGTGCGTCCAGTATTACGCTAAACAGAAACGGACTTAGGACGGATCCTTGGTGGACTCCGACTGTAATGGGGAAAGATTTAGTGTCACCAACAGCAGTTCACACCACTGAATCGGAATTTCGGTACATGTCCCTGATGGTTTCAATATAAGTTTCAGGCACCCCTTTGGACCGCAGCGCCCACCAGATCATCACGCGAGGAACACAGTCGAAGGCCTTCTGCAAGTCCAGGAACAGAAAATGCAGAGGCGTATTCTTCGATCTGTATTTCTCCATAACGATCCTTAGGGCGAAAACAGGGTCCATGGTACCATGACCGGGGCGGAAACCATACTGCCCCTCCGAGACAGTGCACTCCTGCCAGATCCGAGAGTCAACTATACGCTCGTAGAGCTTCATGGTGTGGGACATGACCTTTATACCACGATAACTTCCACACTCCTGCACAGATCCCTTGCCCTTGAACACTGGAGTGATAACACTCAGTCTCCATTGGGCGGGGATTCTGCCGGTCTCGAGTATGCGGTTAAAAAGGTTGGTCAAGATGCCCACACCACGAGAACCCATAGCTTTCCATACTTCGATGGGGACTCCATCGGCGCCGACAGCTTTCCGATTCTTCATGCAGCGAAGAGCCTTGCGCACCTCCTCAGGCGTTATCAGTGGCACAAGTCCTAGATTCGGAGGGAGTTCCGGTGGCTGCACCTCTTTATACTGCTTATTGAGCAGCTCGTGGAAATAAGAGCGCCACCTCTCCTTCACCGCGAGGTCCTCGCATAGCAGGTTACCATTAGGATCTTTTACACAGCGGCACTTGGATATATCCTGTGCCGCTTTGATCCTAGAACGTGCCAACTTATAAATAAGCTTCTGCCCCTCAGACGTTTCCAACTTATCGTACAATGGCTGTAAGTGGTCCCGTCTGGCTCTGGCTACTGCTCTCTTTGTGGCACGTTTGGCAGACCTGTACGCGTCGCGATCTTCAGGAGAGTTGGACGCTTGCCACTTTTTAAAGAGGGCTTTCTTCACCCTAGTCTCCCTCTGGACTGTGTCGTTCCACCACCAAGTTTCCTTGTCACACTTGCGTCCTCCCTTAGACATACCGAGGACCGACCGCGCCGAATCAGCGATAGACACCTGAATCCGGTCCCAGTGTTCCTGAACCGATTCACCTTCAGCATTGGCACATTTGTCGCCGATTGCTGAGGCGAGCATCTGGGACTTGACTTCATCAAGCATCCACCATCTGATTCGGCGCTGACATGGTTCCGGTCGTTTGTCTTTGGTCTTTACACAGAGATCCATGACAAGGATACGGTGTTGGGCAGTGAGACTCTCACCGGGTATGACTTTGCAGTTGGCCACGTTGCCGATATGATGTCTCCTAGTGATTAGAAAATCGATTTGGGTAGCGCGCCCCCCGCTCCTGTAGGTGATCAAGTGGTCGGGCTTCTTTTTGAAATATGTGTTCACAAGTGCCAGGTCGGCAGTGGCACACGTACGCAGAATTTCTTCTCCTTCCGCATTCCGACTGCCATACCCGTAGCTTCCATGAACACGTTCAAATTCCGCCCCCATCTCACCCACATGACCGTTCAGATCACCACCCAAAGCGATTCCCTGTGACAACGGGATAGCCCCAAGGACCTCGCCGAGTTTATCCCAAAACGACCTCTTATCAGCGTCGCTACAACCGACCTGTGGCGCGTAAGCACTTACTAAGTGGGTAGGAACCCCCCCAATAAGTACCTTCACGCACATAAGTCGGTCGCTAAAGCGATTCACCTCCAAGATATCGTCATGCAACCTCTCAGCGAGTACCACAGCCACCCCGTTCTCTCCACCAGGTGCACCCGTGTAGATCAGCTTGTAGCCATTCCCAATAAGCCGGGATCTGCTGCCTTTCCATCGAGTCTCCTGCAGGAACGCCACGGCCACCTTCCGCCTGGAAAGTACGTCGGCTAGCTCCCTCGCGCGTCCGGTTAGCGTGCCAATGTTCCACGTTGCGAAGCGGAGTTTCACATCGTGTTTAGGGGCTAACGTCTTTGGCCGTGCCCGCCCGTGGCACGGTAGCCCTCGTCCACTTACCACAGGAGTCAGGCGAAGCTCCTGCGCGCCGTTATGCGGCGGCGCCCTATCCCTGTGGCCATATCTTTCTCGACTTTCCATACTAGATTTGGCGAATTTCGACTTTTACGGGAGCGACTGCCGTCTGACCTCCCAACCCCGAAGGGAAAGTCTGCGCCAGAGCCTCGTCCGTTTATCAGCAGGTGCACCAAGCTAGCAGGTGAGGTTGGCTTGGGCCCAACGATCTTAGTGGGCCCCATACACACCCAATCTTAGTGGGCCCCATACACACCCTATCTTAGTGGGCCCCATACACACCCAAGTGGGCCCCATACACACCCAAGTGGGCCCCATACACACCCTATGTTACTCCTCGATAATGTAGCTTTCTATTGGTAAAAGATTTTTTTAAAACGGTTGAGTCATTTCGGAGCCTATTCGTTACAAACAAACCATCAATCAAATCTTTCCTCTTTATAATATTACTCGTAGTATAGATAGACTATGATGTATAATGTATATCATGTATTCATGATACTAAGTCTTCGTTACGTATATAGTCACTTTGGCTCATGTTATTCTCAATTAAAAAAAATGTTGATATTTGACTAAATTTTCCGTTTTACCTGTTATTTCAAATGCACTTTCTATGTTACCGTCGAGTAGTAACTTTAGTTTTGATACGAACGAGCTTTCACAATAAAAGCACACAACACATTGATCAAACTTCAAACTATGTAGTCCTAGTTTCGTCTCTATTTCAATTGTATAGTTTAGTAACCTACCTATCTAAAAATATTTTCAGTTCAGTTCTTTAGGTATGACCTATCTGGGCCAATTTCACGTGAATATAAAAAGTTTAACAACGCGGATAGGAATGTACCTACAACAAAAATGGTGGCGAATTATATTGCAACTCCTTGTGAGCATCTGTTTGTAACGCGATAATTCTGTGTTCAGCACTGTTATTTTATTTTCACTACACTTGTTATCTTTCAGGAAACTAAATTGATTATGATGTCACCAAAATTAAACAATTTACACGCAAATAACTAGGTTTTACGAAAATAAAAGATCAGGACCTCGCGACCACCAAGGCGTCTCAAACAGAGTCTAAAAATGTTTTTATTTCACGTATTTGCCATTCATTTAAGTTTACTTTCACGGTTACAAGTAAAAAACTTAGTTAGGTAACTTAACAATCTGAGTGCGAAAATCTTCGCCATCACGAGTCGGAGAAAAGCGTCGTCGCCTGTCGCGTCAATGGTATTTCTTTAAGAGGAGTATATACGCCAACGACCTTGAAACTGAAAATCCCTGTTGGGCTCATCGAAAATTGTTGATTATTTCATGACGGAATGTCGTAGAACTTTTTTTTGTGCACAGATTGTAGGTGACATTGTTTCCTACATTTTGGTGTAGTTTTAAGACAAGAACCTCCTATTGGTGCAAAGCCTATCCAAATTTTAGACAAAAAATGTCTGTCAAAAAATGGCTAAAATGTCAATAGGCTTCAATACGTTTCGACATAATATATTTGTATGGAAACTGCACTAAAATATCGGAAACAATGTCGCCTACAATCTGTACACAAAAAAAAGTTCTACGACATTCCGTCATGAAATAATCAACAATTTTCGATGCGCCCGACATGGATTTTCAGTTTTTCAGAATAGGGCCCTTAATGCGAGGTTGTTGTTCAACCCACCAGGTTGTCATGACCTCTGTATTTATACTGTACCTACTAACTAACTAACTAGTAGTTGCTTTAAATTATTTTAATACATTTGTTTTTTTTAGTTAATCCGCTCTCCTCATTTAGAGGGAATTTTGTGATTTTATTCTATCGAGGAAATTTAATGTAATCGTGTTTTCACAACATACGTGACCTAGTGAATATCCTCAACTTTAATAAGCATTGTTTTTAAAACATCAGTTTTATTTTATAGTAAACCGTCCGAGATCAGTTCTGGCGTACAGAGGCTTAAAACAGAGGTCTTATTATACCGGTCGCTTTTTCCGAAACAAATTAATGGTGAGACAGTAATGGCAGGCACGTACGTTGTTCGCCTCCATGATCGCAAACACTTGAATACTTTCTTTGCTAAATAGCTGCTGAACCCGCAGAGTAACTTATTTCGTTCCTTGCTTTACTTGCCTACGTTTCTATTCGATTTTTGCTTGCTACCTAAATGTGATAAAGAACTCATTTACTTATTATTTATGTATTTATTAGTAAATTCAACAGCTGTTACATAGGATTAAAATGGAAAGCCAATTACAGAATCTCACTGATAGGTTGCTGATAGGAAACAATATGTTTAAAATTAAAATTACTCTTTCTCCATACATAGTCGACTGTTTCCGCCCTGGAAAATGACACTACAACAAACATTTTTGTACCATGAAACCTATAACTGCCATGACAATGCCTCTACGTTTTAAGTTTTTTTTTTCATTGTCTAATTAGAATTAGAATTATAAATAAAATTCAGAAAAATTAGAAAATTAAAACGTTGGGACATGGTCATGGCCCATTTAGGACTTGTCGCATAAACATATTTTTTCTAATATCTTTATCCAGGGAGGAAACACTCGACTACGTTTGTAAAGTTTGTATGGAGAAAGAGTAGGTGGATAGACTTTCCTCTTAAGATACAACAAAAGATAGATATTTCTCCTAAAAAATTGCACATAGCGCTTTTGTTTTGTACCCCGATCTACTAGGCTTGTTCTATTGTGTTACCAGATAACGCATAAAAGATTTAAGTACATAATTTCATTTTGATGTTACCTAATTTGCAGTTTGCACTGAGAAAATCAGACCCAGAATTTCAGATATAAATTTACCGGAAAGAGGACAGAGTTTGCTTTGAGCCGAAAGTCGCTTCTAATCAAGCATCCAAGTTACTTTTGACTGCAAAGACTTCAATTTCAAACTGGATAGTTCCATCTTATTTTCAATTAGTGTCATTTCAATTAATTTGGTATCTAGAGCTATCGAAATGGTCCTTTGGTCATTTTAATAAACAGGCATCTTGATGTCTATCTACACTTCTGGAGGGTTACTGCGGTTCTTTCAACACGAAAACGATACGATAATTCCAGCCGATACGATGATTCTACTGTCACACTGTGATAGTAGGGTGACAGTAGAATCATCGCATCGGCTGAAATTATCGTATCGTTGTCGTGTCGAAACGAACCGCAGTAACCCTCCAGATCTGATCCGGTAGGAATTTCCAAAAAACTCTTAGTGATATCTACTATCGACTACACTTCACATAGGATACACCGACAGTTATGGCTGTGGGTTTATCTACACTAATATTATAAAGAGGAAAGATTTGTATTTTTCTGTGTGTGTGTCTCTGTATGTTTGTAATGAAAAAACTCAAACGCTACTGTGCCGATTTCAAAAATTCTTACAGCATTAGAAAGGTACATTCACCCTGAGTAACATAGGCTACTTTTGATCCCGATATTTCTACGGAATCGGGACTTATGCGGGTGAAACCGCAGGACGCAGCTAGTGTGTGTGTGATAAATTCAGTCTGTTCAGTCAGTACTTTGAATTTGAATACATAAATAGATATATAGTATACTTCATTATAACATCCAAAAAGTTATGAAACAAGAAACTCGTGTTTAACTAAAATTATAATAGTCGAAAATTCTTTTTAAGAAGGAAAGGGATATAGGTACCGACAGGGTTCACTTTAAAAATTCTTCGTTCTATTAATACAAAATGTTTTGATAACTTCAGTAATCAAGAACAAAGTTCGTCTGGGCATCGTTTAAGGACCCCGAAACTGAGGCTTAATATTCATGAATAATAAAGAGGGACAAGAGGTCTCGCATTAAAAATCTGTGGATGATAGTCTTTCTTGAGGGGTTGTTTGTAACGTCTTGAGAACGATCGTTGTAATTATTGGACGTTGGTGATAATTTTTAGTGTAAATCTTATGATTTTTGTAAACAAAAAACTATTTCATAAACTTAGATAAAAAAAATCCAAACAAAGAACTGTCATTTTTTAAGGAGAGCTGTCACTTTCATATAAATGTGTGGGATTTTTGTTTACATTTTGATCCAATTTCTGAAATAGAGTGTAAGTTACGTTATTGTTTAAAATGTCATTTTCTTATTTTTACTAAAAAGAGGACATTTAAAGTATAATGGTAATATATAAATACAAAAAACAGGTTATTTGTCGCTTGTTTCGGCGTGAAAAATATCTAAGATAGTCATTTCACATCACTTAAAGCCAAACTTCCTAAAACCTTTAAATCCACGGATTAAACTGATTAAAACGATAAACATAGTATCGTAGGGAGTGTGAAATGTCAGCCCGCTACATGTTTACGATAAGCTAGGTAATTGGCCGAAGGAACCCAGTGAGGCTCGAAGCGACACCCCTAATTGAAGGGCGAGTATCCGTTTATACCTTGCTTATATCGAACCGACATATACACGGGTGACCGACAACGCTTATTTCACATTTACTTACTACGTCGTCGTTTTTAGCAGTATTTTTAGTTAGGAAAACAAGAAAAGCATGTTTTTGCACTTAATTAAAGTGAGTTGAGGTGTACCTATTTACCTACTTTATCTTCTTTTTCATTTCGTAAAAGAAAGAAAGAAAAGCATTTATTTTCACAAGCATACAGTAAAAATCAAATTAGGTATGATCTAAGACATACAATAAAGAAAAAAAAACAATAATATAGATGTAATGACATAATGGAACCGTATGAGACCCTTTGCGTTTACAAATCTCGTATAGGTATACAAAGCTTACAGAGATCCCACAACGCTTTCGATTGGTATTTGTAACACCTCTATGGAACAAATCCGGGCATTATGCATGTGATCCTACGAGTAGTACTCGGGCTACACTTCGATACGATAAGCTTTACAAACCGTACCTTAGGTACATTTACCACAAATACTCCTACCTGAGGTAGATACAGTCGGCAACAATGGTGCATATCTGGGTCGGTATTACGCTCCGCAATCGTGTTTCAATAGTGTGTTGATAGAATATTAATCGTCATATTTGACGTGTATTTGACACATTTGGCAGTTTCCTATGTTAACTATTCTATCGACACACCACTGCGACACCACTGAGATGCCACTGATGGAGTCTCTATAGTTGTCAAAACTCTAATGACAGGATGGATTTTTAACAGACTTGACAGACAGACAGAGAAGGTTGATTACCATGGTTACTATTGCAATTCCACTGAGACACCATTACGATACTATTGAAGTCTACCAAATTTGTCACAGTCTCGATATAATGGCAATAGTGTGTCGATATAATCGTAATTGTATTGTCATCTTGTGTCATTTAGTGTAATACCGGTCCAGTACAAAATTGCCGTACAGTCGGTTTATATTTTTCCTCAAACATGCATGGAAGGAATATTGTCATTATTTTCGAAAAAAGAACACGCGAAGTATCGAGTACACGGACAACAAAATCTTATTAAAAATCTTAAAAGAAAATTTTATTCACAACGAAGTTTTAGGAGGTCGAAAATGGCCTGAACGGGTTCGAGAAAAGGATGGTATGGCCGTGCCACTTTTTTGCCCGACTTTCCTGCCTGCCGTGCCCCCAGATAAGTTAAGATAAGCCCCCAGTTTTTTTTTAATTTTGGAACATTACAACGCTCCAGCAATATTGTACGAAACGGCCTTTGCAATAATGTACTATTAAATACCAACCGACATTCAAAATAATATTCGTAATATATTCGTAAGTATATTGCTGAATTCACGTATGTACAACCCAACAAACAATAAAAAGTTTCCCAAATGGGCTATTTCGTGAATTTAAAAAGTAAATATCTATAATGTTTCGAATATTTTCAACCCTAATCGTGATTATAATGATAATTGCCAAAAACATAAAATCTTATTAACAAAAAGTAAATAAAACCGTTGTTGTAACTTGTGATTCACTAAAAAATGTGAGCAAATATATAGATATAGCGAAATTAATATAAAGTATTAATGTAAAAAAATGTCAAATTTTATTTTGACAAATTAAAGATTGGCTGCTGACATACTAAAATTATATACATTATACTAGCTGACCCGGCAAACGTTGTTTTGCCTTATAAATTATAGATAGTAGCCGATTCTCAGACCTACTGAATGCGCATGTAAAGTTTGGTGGAGATTGGTGAAGCCGTTTCGGAGGAGTACGGTAACTAACACTGTGACATGGAAATTTTATATATTAGACTTGCTGTCCCGGCAAACGTTGTTTTGCCTTATAAATTATAGATAGTCGCCGATTCTCAGACCTACTGAATACGCATATAAAATTTGGTAAAAATCGGTCGCGTCGTTTAGGAGGACTATACGGTAACTAACATTGTGACATGGAAATTTTATATCTATATTAGCTGACCCGGCAAACGTTGTTTTGCCTTATAAATTATAGATAGTAGCCGATTCTCAGACCTACTGAATACGTATACAAAATCTCATAAAATCGGTCAAGCCGTTTCGGAGGAGTACGGTAACTAACACTGTGACATGGAAATTTTATATATTAGATAATTAAATTAACTAAATGAAAAATGATTAAGGAAACCTAAGAATGATTTTTAAATACCTATTCGACGATACCCCACTCGATATAGTCAATAGTCAGTAAATTTTTCTTTTTTTCTTTTTTACAAAATGGCGTCTGGTGGTCGCCATTTTAAATTTTGATAACTGTCATGTCCTTAGTGACACTCCCAGGATTAAGACGAATCGATTGACGTGCGAATCATCAAAATCGGTCTATCCGTTTGGCCTCTGGAGCGCCACATAGGAACAAACATACAAACAAACAAACAAACATACATACATAGACTGATAAACACATAACCCTTCTTTGAGTCGCGCAGTCGGGTAAAAATTAAACCCGTTTTCCGTTGTCACGACATCACGCGTGAACGGCTGGACCGATTTCGATAATTCTTTTTTTGTTGTGTTTGCTATTGTCAGGAGAAGGTTCTTATGAAAGAAAAAATGCTGAACTTTTTTATATACTAAACGACAGGACAACGTCTGTCGGGTCAGCTAGTATAAGATAATAATTTTGATACGTTAAAAGACCATAAGTAATATGTTCAGTTTTGGTCCTTCCAACCAAGCTAAATACACTGGGAAAAAAAACAGGTGATTTTTAGGTTAATTTTGCCGACTTATTAGGTGAAACGCAGACATTCGACTAAGTAGGCTAATTCTACCTAGTGCACTTGGTAAAGCAAAAGTCGGTAAAATTTACCTAGTCCACCCTTAACCAACTTATTAGGTAAACACTATGATTTGGTAATTAACCTACTTATTAGGTAATGGAATATTCATATTCATATTCATTATACATGGTAAAATCAACCTACTCACTGGGTATATCGACCCTACTATAAAGGTATGACTAACCTACTTGATAGGTAATATACACCTACTCGCTAGGTAGTTCTAGCCTACTAAATAGGTACCATTAACCTACTCACTGGGTATACTCCCCAAGTGAATAGGTACCATTAACCTACTCACTGGGTGTACTCACCAAGTGAGTAGGTTAATGGTACCTATTTAGTAGGCTAGAACTACCTAGCGAGTAGGTGTATATTACCTATCAAGTAGGTTAGTCATACCTTTATAGTAGGGTCGATATACCCAGTGAGTGGGTTAATGGTACCTATTTAGTAGGCTAGAACTACCTAGCGAGTAGGTGTATATTACCTATCAAGTAGGTTAGTCATACCTTTATAGTAGGGTCGATATACCCAGTGAGTAGGTTAATGGTACCTATTTAGTAGGCTAGAACTACCTAGCGGGTAGGTGTATATTACCTATAAAGTAGGTTAAAAATACCTTAATAGTAGGGTGGATACACCCAGTTAGTGGGTTAATGGTACCTATTTAGTAGGCTAGAACTACCTAGCGGGTAGGTGTATATTACCTATAAAGTAGGTTAAAAATACCTTAATAGTAGGGTGGATACACCCAGTTAGTGGGTTAATGGTACCTATTTAGTAGGCTAGAACTACCTAGCGGGTAGGTGTATATTACCTATAAAGTAGGTTAAAAATACCTTAATAGTAGGGTGGATACACCCAGTTAGTGGGTTAATGGTACCTATTTAGTAGGCTAGAACTACCTAGCGGGTAGGTGTATATTACCTATAAAGTAGGTTAAAAATACCTTAATAGTAGGGTGGATACACCCAGTTAGTGGGTTAATGGTACCTATTTAGTAGGCTAGAACTACCTAGCGGGTAGGTGTATATTACCTATTAAGTAGGTTAAAAATACCTTAATAGTAGGGTGGATACACCCAGTGAGTAGGTTAATGGTACCTATTTAGTAGGCTAGAGCTACCTAGCGGGTAGGTGTATATTACCTATAAAGTAGGTTAAAAATACCTTAATAGTAGGGTGGATACACCCAGTGAGTAGGTTAATGGTACCTATTTAGTAGGCTAGAGCTACCTAGCGGGTAGGTGTATATTACCTATAGAGTAGGTTAATGATACCTATTTAGTAGGTTGCTAGTACCTATTCAGTTGGTTTAAACTACCTAGCGGGTAGGTGTATATTACCTATAAAGTAGGTTAAAAATACCTTAATAGTAGGGTGGATACACCCAGTTAGTGGGTTAATGGTACCTATTTAGTAGGCTAGAACTACCTAGCGGGTAGGTGTATATTACCTATAAAGTAGGTTAAAAATACCTTAATAGTAGGGTGGATACACCCAGTTACTAGGTTAATGGTACCTATTTAGTAGGCTAGAACTACCTAGCGGGTAGGTGTATATTACCTATAAAGTAGGTTAAAAATACCTTAATAGTAGGGTGGATACACCCAGTTACTAGGTTAATGGTACCTATTTAGTAGGCTAGAACTACCTAGCGGGTAGGTGTATATTACCTATAAAGTAGGTTAAAAATACCTTAATAGTAGGGTGGATACACCCAGTGAGTAGGTTAATGGTACCTATTTAGTAGGCTAGAGCTACCTAGCGGGTAGGTGTATATTACCTATAGAGTAGGTTAATGATACCTATTTAGTAGGTTGCTAGTACCTATTCAGTTGGTTTAAACTACCTAGAGAGTAGGTTGCTGGTACCTATTTAGTTGGTAAGAAGTACCCAATCACTAGGTAGTCCTAACTATCTTAATTGGTACTATTAACTGACTAAATTAGGTAATATCAACCTAGCCGCTAGGTAGCACAAACTATCTCGATTTTTAATGGGTCAGTTCTCACCGAAATGGCAGCGGCCGGCAGTAGTTGTGAGCAGTTTCAGTGCTAAAATTTGCAAATTACAGCAGCATTAATTATAGCAGTTGTGAGCAGTTTTAACTCCTCACAACTACTGCCGGCCGCTGCCATCTCTATGAGAACTGACCCATTAAAAATATTTGTGCTACCTTGCGATTACGGTGATACTATTACCTATTTAGTTTATAGTACCAATTAAGTTGATAAGGGCTACCTAGTAATTAGATAGATACTCTTATGTTGGGTTTTATAAAGGCCCGTTATATCAAATATCCGACCTAAGTATATAATATTAAGGGGCTTTTATAAAACCCAGCCTAAACGAACTAAATAGGTACTTATCATACTCTACTTCCGAGACAGTTTAAACCAACTGAATAGATCTTAGCAACCTACCTTACACATAGCTCTAAACGTACTAAGTAGGCACCTATAACCCATTCACCAAGCAGAAACGATGCTGAAAGCAAACAAATATTTATGTTACAATTTATTTAAAATCATATAACAGTAATTATTTTGAAACAGTAACTTAAATGTTTTACCTTATAATTATGTACTTGGCTACATAATCTATGTACTTATTAAAGTAATTCACAATAACTTAAATTACAAACTATAACAATGACTATATTTTTACAGTTACTACAAGTTATAACTTGTAACTAATATTGGCTACATTATCACGATGTATTATCGCCTTCATTGGGTGTTTCTTTGAGAATGTGCATATTCGGCTATTTCAAATAAAGCTGCGACAATGTACACATAAACTGTTCTTTACATACTTTTTATATAGTTTAATAAGTTTTATTTAAACATAATCTATGCACAGTCAGATGTCACAAATGTAAATAAGTAACTAAAAAACCTAGTAAGTAATCAATGTTTGTAGAAGGGACAATGATAATATTATTCATTTAATTATTAGAAAGCAAAGTATTTTTTTGAAAATGGTAATTATATCTAAGGACGAATGGTAATTATTACTAAGGAAACGTAATTAGATAATTTAATATGGGAATTAGAAATAGAACAAAAATATGAATCAATTATTAATTTATTTTCACTATATATATTATTTCACTAAATATATAATAGTAAGTAATTAACATAATTATTTATTTATATTGTATAATGTTTATTGCTGAGGGCAAGTTTTAATGGAAAGGAGGTTGCTGTAGACTTTTATAAAATTTTGTTCTTGGACTTTTGTAAATTACCTAACAAAGTATTTTTAAATATTTTAATAATAATTACTACCCAGTCCTACTACTACCCAGCCCTACTACTACCCAGCCCTACTACTACTCAGCCCTACTACTACCCAGCCCTACTACTACCCAGCCCTACTACTACCCAGCCCTACTACTACCCAGCCCTACTACTACCCAGCCCTACTACTACCCAGCCCTACTACTACCCAGCCCTACTACTACCCAGCCCTACTACTACCCAGCCCTACTACTACCCAGCCCTACTACTACCCAGCCCTACTACTACCCAGCCCTACTACTACCCAGCCCTACTACTACCCAGCCCTACTACTACCCAGCCCTACTACTACCCAGCCCTACTACTACCCAGCCCTACTACTACCCAGCCCTACAGCCCTACTACTACCCAGCCCTACTACTACCCAGCCCTACTACTACCCAGCCCTACTACTCTACCCAGCCCTACTACTACCCAGCCCTACTACTACCCAGCCCTACTACTACCCAGCCCTACTACTACCCAGCCCTACTACTGCCCAGCCCTACTACTACCCAGCCCTACTACTACCCAGCCCTACTACTACCCAGCCCTACTACTACCCAGAAGTACGTTGTTCACGTAACGCCACGCGATGTGCACGTTTTGAGAGAAACACCCCATTACAGAGTTCGTGACAGAACGCACCACTACATTCCACTTGTGTACAGTCGAGGAAACTGAATTACGCCTTTAGTCGCTGAGTACCTAAAACGCAGTCCGCCAATGTCGCGTTATGCCTAGACCTAACAAGATATTGGCATATTGCTATTTAGACCGATTGCGTTTTAGTTGAAAGAAAGTGCCAGACTATATGCTTGGCATCTGGTCTGCGCCCGCCTTTAAGATATATTCGCGGAATGAAAAGGCTGACCAGCTTTGAAATAAATTAATTTATGCGTTTCAAGCACATGTTCCCTTTTTATCTGTGGACCATGTAGTGAAATGACATTCATTGTGACGGAATGTGTCATACTCGGTCGATAAAGCAAATACCAATAACTTATATTGAGCAAAGAAAACCAACCTTTTCATTCTGCGATAGTACAATGATGTATGAAATTGCCTTCGCTATTGGAAGACAGAGCGCACCGCTACATTAAAGTTGTGTACATTTGTACATAAGTCAAATAAATAATTTATAATATATACATCGTTAAGGGTATAGCCTGGGAATGTCCAAAAAAGCATAATACTCGTCTAACAAGTAATATGCCGTTACCTCCTAGTTCAAATAAAGTGAACTTGAGCTACACTATGCGCTACAAATAATACAACGGTAAGAACCATTTTTTGAAATCATAGATATAACTCCAGGGGCGATATTGAAGCCAGCGCAACTTGAACAGTGGGCTCAATATGAGTTGTGTACATTTGTACATAAGTCAAATAAATAATTTATAATATATTATACATCGTTAAGGGTAGTCGCTGAAGGATCCCTGCTCTGCTATAACATAATTAAAATTGAATTAAGAGGATATCCTCCTACCTGTCGCGTGACCCATGCAAAAAACTTAAATTCGAGCCGCCCGCCGTAGTCTCCTATCTCCTCCACCAAATTTAAACCTATATAAATATTTATTCTAATATACAGTAATGAAGAAGTGTTACTATGCCTCTATGTTTTGTTTTAATTGATGACTGGTTTTGTTAATTAACTAGAGACTCCTATATAACGCTCTTTACCATCGTCTGTAAGAGTTAAGTAAACAAAAATAAGAAAAAAAACAGAGGCATAGAAAAACTATTAAGTAATGTATATTAGAAAATGTATTTATATAGATTTAAAGGCAATTAAAAGGGGGACTACAGCGGTTCGAATTCAAGTTTTTTGTATGGGCCGCACGCCAGGTAGCATATTCTCTTAAATAATTCCTCCAAACAGCATGATCCTGCAGCAACGCCGAGAGAAAGACGCGACACTATCCGCTACAAATAATACAACGGTAAGAACCATTTTTTGAAATCATAGATATAACTCCAGGGGCGATATTGAAGCCAGCGCAATTTGAACAGTGGGCTCAGTATGAGTTGTGTACATTTGTACATAAGTCAAATAAATAATTTATAATATATTATACATCGTTAAGGGTAGTCGCTGAAGGATCCCTGCTCTGCTATAACATAATTAAAATTGAATTAAGAGGATATCCTCCTACCTGTCGCGTGACCCATGCAAAAAACTTAAATTCGAGCCGCCCGCCGTAGTCTCCTATCTCCTCCACCAAATTTAAACCTATATAAATATTTATTCTAATATACAGTAATGAAGAAGTGTTACTATGCCTCTATGTTTTGTTTTAATTGATGACTGGTTTTGTTAATTAACTAGAGACTCCTATATAACGCTCTTTACCATCGTCTGTAAGAGTTAAGTAAACAAAAATAAGAAAAAAAACAGAGGCATAGAAAAACTATTAAGTAATGTATATTAGAAAATGTATTTATATAGATTTAAAGGCAATTAAAAGGGGGACTACAGCGGTTCGAATTCAAGTTTTTTGTATGGGCCGCACGCCAGGTAGCATATTCTCTTAAATAATTCCTCCAAACAGCATGATCCTGCAGCAACGCCGAGAGAAAGACGCGACACTATCCGCTACAAATAATACAACGGTAAGAACCATTTTTTGAAATCATAGATATAACTCCAGGGGCGATATTGAAGCCAGCGCAATTTGAACAGTGGGCTCAGTATGAGTTGTGTACATTTGTACATAAGTCAAATAAATAATTTATAATATATTATACATCGTTAAGGGTAGTCGCTGAAGGATCCCTGCTCTGCTATAACATAATTAAAATTGAATTAAGAGGATATCCTCCTACCTGTCGCGTGACTTATGCAAAAAACTTAAATTCGAGCCGCCCGCCGTAGTCTCCTATCTCCTCCACCAAATTTAAACCTATATAAATATTTATTCTAATATACAGTAATGAAGAAGTGTTACTATGCCTCTATGTTTTGTTTTAATTGATTACTGGTTTTGTTAATTAACTAGAGACTCCTATATAACGCTCTTTACCGTCGTCTGTAAGAGTTAAGTAAACAAAAATAAGAAAAAAAACAGAGGCATAGAAAAACTATTAAGTAATGTATATTAGAAAATGTATTTATATAGATTTAAAGGCAATTAAAAGGGGGACTGCAGCGGTTCGAATTCAAGTTTTTTGTATGGGCCGCACGCCAGGTAGCATATTCTCTTAAATAATTCCACCAAACAGCATGATCCTGCAGCAACGCCGAGAGAAAGACGCGACACTATAAATAATAACACGCTACTATTGTAACACGCTACAAATAATACAACGGTAAGAACCATTTTTTGAAATCAGCAAATACCTACATTACCTAGGCAGTATTAAGGTGGAAGCGCACACTTTAGGCGCGAAATTCAAACTTTTTACCGTTTTACAACCGCAAGTACCATATGAAGATAAACAGTTACACCGTTTACCCACAATAAATTAAAACCTGTAAAAAATTTGAATTTTGCGCCTAGAGCGTTCCATCTTAAGCAACTGAATTTTTCATAGTAATAAAAATTCTATTGTCAAGCGAATGCGAAAGACTGTTCGGTAGTGGAAAATGCAGCTGAGTGAGAGCAAAGTATTTTACATCAGTACTTTCTTCAACTTCATAAGCATGGAAATGTGTATCAAAGAAAATTGTGTGGAACTTATGACATTCAAACATTATCTCACATGTATCTTGCTTAACGTAAACAGCAATAACTTTAACAAAACTGGGGTAATTAAAATTATTTTCATCCAATCCAATGCAAAGAATGTCTCGAGGTCGATACGTAATACTCATCGCCGTAGCATGAGTCACAGAATGGAGGGTGGCAGTATTCGGTAGATCCAAATTGGACTTTAAATTTACAAATTTATCCCTAGGCAGCTCTCTCAATTTACCATGCTCAAATTGAATAGGCAAACTGTTTTGAAATAAAAAGTGACTCAACTGAAGTTGCAACTTAATACTTATAGTTTTGCAAATATTTATTCGTCCAGCATTCGCCCGTGCGATATTTTTTCCAACACGATGCTTAGACTCATACCGCATAGACCATAGATGAACAATAGGCCCGAATTTTGCCATCATTCTAGGGTAATGAATCAAGTGATGAAACTTAGGTTGCAAACCTCTTTTGCTAAGCTTCATATACAAAGAATTGAAATCGTTTATTAAATGTTTAAGTAAAAAACAAAGTTCAGGATATACAACGTCTGTCAAAATTATGTCCAGTATTTGTCTTAAAAGTATGTAAAGAGTGTAAAATGTGTCACCTAAAGGTATCTTATCACCGACCAACAAAGAGAAATAGGTCACTAAAACCAGACATTCACTTGAAGACAACTTCCAATTAATTGAGTTCGATTGCCATGACAAAGCAGGGGGTTTCGAATTTGAATCACAACCGTAGTTAAATTCTGCTATACGCTTGTTTAAAAATGTCAAAGTAAAATAACCTTTATCCAATAATCCATTAATGATTACAGTCATGGAATATCCGCAGACCCCTTCTAACATGTCATGCATGCAATCAACGACAACTTGATCAAAAATGTTAAAATTGTCTACTAACATCCAGATACTTCTTTCTTTAACTCCGGTTAGTGAATGATTATTAGTTCTTAAATCACATTCGTAGTTGTCGACATTTCGAAGCAAACTGTTGTCTTCCATGGTTTGAGTTGATGACAATTCCTTAGGCGATCTGCATATTCTACAAGCATGGTTCGCTCTAAAACTCTCTACAAACCCCAACATGGAATGCAAGCCCAAGTTGTCTCCAAGTATAGCCCCTAATTGGAATTTAACAACACCGTCAAATCCATCAGCTGTAACGACGCGAACGCCCTCCCTGGATAAAAAATTTAGTTCATCTATCAAAACTCTAAAAACACTCAAATTGCCGTGTGTGCACCGATCGGATGAATGGAAAAGAAGAGCTAAAAATATGAACTTAAGCTGAGAAGCAAAACGAGGAGGAAAACAAGGGAGGGTAATATAAGCAGCACCAAGTTTGTGTATAGAAGCATGACTACCCAGCGGGTTTCCAGTCTCGTAATCATCAAAGAAAAGAAACAGTGGATATATTTTATCATTTTCATTAACAGACATTTTCTCGTGTATTTTTTGCCAAACGTTAGATTGGGTGAAGTTTATGACGTGAGGAAAGTTCGAACATTCTTTTATATATTGATCCATTTCTTTCATAAGTCCAGGTATTGATAATATTTTCTGGAGAACAGACCTCAAGGGAATGAATTGAGCAGTAGAAGGGACTAAAACAGGATCACCTGACGTTTTAGATACTTCCATCCTTTCACCCACTACTACCGGCTTAGGAGGTATGTATGTACCTAACTCAGTAAAAAATTTTTGTCTTTTATAAATTGAACTAAACTTGCTAGTAGTTAAGCGTATCGTGGAAGTGAAATTTTCAACAAAATATTTTAGATGACTGCATTCCACACCCCTGCTACTTAATGTTTTTAACTCTTGTTGCAAAGCACAATTCAAACCGTCATTAATAAATACATCTAGTTGTCTATAAAAATATTGAGCAGTTTTCAAATTTAATGCGGGATTGAAGTTCAGAGAGCTAAATAAAGATGCTAATTGGTTTGACAGGACTAGCTGTGAATCGATATTTTCATTTACAGTAGTAATACTATCTTGAGAAGATGTAGGAATTGGTAATTCAAGAAATGGATAATTTTCGTATGGTGATTGCTGTTGGTCAAGGCTATTTAATATTATTTCCGACTCAATAGGGTTGAGAGCGTGACATCTATCAATGTGTTTACGTAAGGAATTTGAACAGTCAAAAACTCTGTAGCAACCAGATTGTCCGCAGCGTATTCCTACACTGTTATGTGGAATCTTTTCACATGGTAACCTCAAATGAGTTATGAGCTCACGTAAAGAAGTAAATTTAATGACACAGTAGTAGCAAGTCAACATTTTATATTATTAACAGTCTTAGTTAACAGTGGAAATATTAAGTTCGGTCAACACTTGATTCACCCCTAGAATGGTCTTATCATTCGGCAAATAAATTTTAAAAAACCCTCGTTGAATGAGAAGCCATACGTGTTCGCACTCCAACGGATACTTTAGGTCAAATGCAAAAAAGATCTTGAAGCACATTTGAACAGCATCTAAAATATTATTGTACCTGTATAAAGGTGCATCGACGTAAACGTATGCACTTGTCACAGCAGCCCAACTGCTGCCAACAGCAATAACTAGGGGTTGAATAGAAGTTCCCTTGGAGTGTTTTCGTTGTTGCAGAATAGTTTCTTCTCCATCGGCGAGAGAGTTAAAAAGCGAGATGAATGTCCTAGCTGCTTCCGCTCTCGACGCTCTTTGGCCTTTCGCATTTACTTTTCCACCCGAAGAAAATAGATATGGTAGCAGCAACAGTGCAGTTTCAGTCTCACTTCCTAAAACAATAATGAAATGTTAAACAAAATCCATATCAATGATCTGAATAATAATATCATAGTATGAAAATGATGATATCAAAACCTACCTAACTTAAGTATCTTTTCCAGTATGTGCTTCTGAGTTTTGTCCCTGAGTTTCGAGTATTTCTCTTTAGCCTTCATAATAATAGCTTGTTCATGTTTTTGTAGCTCTCCAGCCAGGACAGTGTCATCGCGGACCAATGACGAACTTTCTTCGAAGTCTAAATCAATTAGATGTGTTGCGATTGCTTGATTTTTCAATACAGGGAATTTTTTAAGATATTCTTCTGTAGAGTGTCGATTTGCCAAGACAGCGAAACGCTCTTGTCTACTTTTCTTCCAGGCGTCTCGAAGATAGTCTGTGATTTCGTTACCCTGAAAGTCTTCAACAATGTTTAGGCAACTTTCGCGGTCTGCATCTGTAATCTCTGTTGCAGTTATTTCTGATGAATCAGAGCTAGTGCCTCCCTTTTTTGTAAAAGAAATTATGTTTTTAGAACGCAACTTTTTTCGTTCGTTATTCCAATTATCCCAAAGGCAACCATAGTATCGTCTACCTTTTGAAGGTAGCTGGCGACTGCCAAACGATTGCCTGTTTGCGGTTAAGTCTGTTCCTACTGAAAAATAGTAGAATTTCTTGTCTTCCTCGGGAAACAGTTCTATGACATATTGAGCCCACTGTTCAAGTTGCGCTGGCTTCAATATAGCCCCTGGAGTTATATCTATGAGATGTGTTACGACGCATCTAGCTAAGGAGCATCTTTCCGTTTTAGTAAGACGTGTGCTGGATAGCAGTGGTGTAAGGCGGATTTGTTCCTTTAATAGTTTCTTTAATGGATTGCTGCGATCGTGCGTATCTTCTGCGCTACTCTCCGAAGGTACAAACGATATTGTAGTAGTAGCGGAACTTGTTGAAAAAGCCTCCTCTGCCTGAAACAATGATTATTTTAAATTTGGTTAACAAGAAGGTGATTTTGTTTCATATTAATGTCGTTTTCTCATTTGTGACACGGTAGTATGTACCTACAGTCGAGGTCAAATATATATTTACAATTGAGTGTTTCAAAAATACCTTTACATTTAAATAAAGTCAGTTTACGGACGATAGTTTAACGTGACAACAGGCGGTCACCAATACAAATACTGACCGCGCCCGACGTTGCTTCGGGTCGGTGGTCGGTCACCTCGGTGATCGGACGACCCATACCAACCCCCCTCGCTCCCCTCCGCAGTATATCTGTCCCTGTACCGCTCAGTATATCTTTGACCTCACCTGTACGTAATCCTTCGTGCGCGAGTCCGACTCGCACTTGACCGGTTTTTTAATCTAGGCCGACCACCACCACTCAGGCACCATAGTTATTCATTCACATGCATACCTAATACATTAAATTTAGAGAATGCAAACTTGAAACCAGGACCGCAGCGACGACAAAAGTTATGGTGGTGACATCACACATTATGCTGGCCACAGATGATCCAGTATACTTGTGCAAACCAGCTACCCATCTCATCTCTTACTTCGTAACAGAATTTGACGGGTAGCTGGTTTGCGCAAGTATACTTGCATCGTCTGTGGCCAGCATTACATGACTTGTCCAATGTCGAAGAGAATGTTAGTATAGAAATAAATTTACCCCATGCACTAGTTTTTCCTTCCATGCCAACCAGCAGACACGAAATTTGGTACGAAGGCCCACTGAAGGTATAAGAACCTTCAAGTCATCGAGCAATAGATTTGGCAGCGCCTCTAAATCCACTTTCTCATCTGAAATATTTGACTGGGTTTATACCATAGGTATGTTGTCGTCAAAACTAAACGTTTATGTGAAAGTTTGGGTACCGTCCTTAACGCATAACTTTTTTGATCCTAAATACAAAAGGTCGAAAATATATGGCATAATTACAAAACGCATAATATTTATAAGGCATAAACTAAAAAAAGCATAAACTCTTTTGGCATAATTTCAATTGGCATAACATACAGAAGGCATAAACAAATAATTCCTAATACTCACAAAGCATAACATACGAAGCGCATAACATTCTAAAAGCCTAACATCAAATACCATAACCTACAAAACGCATAACATACAAAAAGTAAGTATAACATACTAATATTCAAAACTCATAAAAAAACTGTCTATGGAAACATTGTTTCTGGAGCTCCTCTCAATCGATTGGCATCATAAAAAGTGGGGGTTAATAGAATACCACTACCATTCAAAAAAAAAACTAAGTTTTTTTTACTATTATTTTTTTCGAAAATTCAAAAAAAAAAATTAAATCTCTTTACGTTTCCTATGTTTTTCTACCATATTCCATAAAAAAAAAAAAAAAAAATTCAATGTTTTTCTTTGGTACACCCCGACCCAATATTGTCAGATCAGTTAATGTATTATATTACTAGCTGACCCGACAGACGTTGTCCTGCCCGTTATATATAAAAAAACCTACAACCCTACCCTACTACTACCCTATCCTACTACTACCCTACCCTACTACTACCCTACCCTACTACTACCCTACCATAACCTACTACTACCCTACCCTACTACTACCCTACCAATACGACTTTCTAATATTTATCTATCTCAATACCAAAATTCATCAAAATCGGTTCAGCATTTTTATATTATGCCTTATGAAATTATGCCAATTGAGTTATGCCTTATGAAATTATGACAAAAAAGTTTATGCGAAGTGTGGCAAACCTCATCACGTGCGACTACAGGGGCTCTAAAGTACTGTTTTCCAAGTGTCAGCAGTACTTTAGAGCCCCTGTAGTCGCACGTGATGAGGTTTGACAAAAAAATTGTCTATGGAAACATTGTTCCTGGAGCTCTTCTCAATCGATTGGCATCATAAAAAGTGGAGGTCAATAGAATACCACTACCACTCGATTTTTTTCCAAGTGTCAGCAGTACTTTAGAGCCCCTGTAGTCGCACGTGATGAGGTTTGACAAAAAAACTGTCTATGGAAACATTGTTTCTGGAGCTCCTCTCAATCGATTGGCATCATAAAAAGTGGGGGTTAATAGAATACCACTACCATTCAAAAAAAAAACTAAGTTTTTTTTACTATTATTTTTTTCGAAAATTCAAAAAAAAATTAAATCTCTTTACGTTTCCTATGTTTTTCTACCATATTCCATAAAAAAAAAAAAAAAAAAATTCAATGTTTTTCTTTGGTACACCCCGACCCAATATTGTCAGATCAGTTAATGTATTATATTACTAGCTGACCCGACAGACGTTGTCCTGCCCGTTATATATAAAAAAACCTACAACCCTACCCTACTACTACCCTATCCTACTACTACCCTACCCTACTACTACCCTACCCTACTACTACCCTACCATAACCTACTACTACCCTACCCTACTACTACCCTACCAATACGACTTTCTAATATTTATCTATCTCAATACCAAAATTCATCAAAATCGGTTCAGCATTTTTATATTATGCCTTATGAAATTATGCCAATTGAGTTATGCCTTATGAAATTATGACAAAAAAGTTTATGCGAAGTGTGGCAAACCTCATCACGTGCGACTACAGGGGCTCTAAAGTACTGTTTTCCAAGTGTCAGCAGTACTTTAGAGCCCCTGTAGTCGCACGTGATGAGGTTTGACAAAAAAATTGTCTATGGAAACATTGTTCCTGGAGCTCTTCTCAATCGATTGGCATCATAAAAAGTGGAGGTCAATAGAATACCACTACCACTCGATTTTTTTCCAAGTGTCAGCAGTACTTTAGAGCCCCTGTAGTCGCACGTGATGAGGTTTGACAAAAAAACTGTCTATGGAAACATTGTTTCTGGAGCTCCTCTCAATCGATTGGCATCATAAAAAGTGGGGGTTAATAGAATACCACTACCATTCAAAAAAAAAACTAAGTTTTTATTACTATTATTTTTTTCGAAAATTCAAAAAAAAATTTAAATCTCTTTACGTTTCCTATGTTTTTCTACCATATTCCATAAAAAAAAAAATTCAATGTTTTTCTATGGTACACCCCGACCCAATATTGTCAGATCAGTTAATGTATTATATTACTAGCTGACCCGACAGACGTTGTCCTGCCCGTTATATATAAAAAAAACCTACAACCCGGGTAGGGTTGTAGGTTTTTTTATACTACCCTACCCTACTACTACCCTACCCTACTACTACCCTACCCTACTACTACCCTATCCTACTACTACCCTACCCTACTACTACCCTACCCTACTACTACCCTACCCTACTACTACCCTACCCTACTACTACTACCCTACCATAACCTACTACTACCCTACCCTACTACTACCCTACCAATACGACTTTCTAATATTTATCTATCTCAATACCAAAATTCATCAAATATGTGTAAAAGTTTAAGTGTGATGCCGTGACCAAGGGAAATAGGTATTGATTTTTATATAATAAGATATAGATTAATAATATTATTTCTTAAGTTTAGAGTATGTAAAATATCTTCTGACATATTATCAATAGAATTAATTATTCATTTAATAGAATTATTTAATAGAAATAGTTTTTTTATTTATTACAATTTGATATTTGACATTAAATTAGCATGCCTCGGACATAGATTTTTTTTGTATATTTGCCTTGAATATTTGTACGCTATAGGTATCATGCATGATACAATAAGGAAAGTAAATTAATGCTTTTAGGATTTGATTTTAAGTACGCAATTCATACTAAGTCAGCATGGGAACTACAGCCTTTTGCTCTTTCAAACTAAGAGGAGGCCTGTGTCCAGCAATGGGTAAATAAGTTGGAGATGATGATAAAAGCTCTCTGCAGTTCCATAGGTACTGACTCAGTTTGACTCGTATGGTGGACTTTTTAACAATCACACAAAACAATTTAAGTCATTTATAGTCAGTCATACACAAACACATTATAAAAACAGAGCCATAGTTAGCGTTGCCATCTCTAAAAATCAAAAAGCCGGACAAAGCCGAACGCTAAGAAAAACAGGATTTTTGACAAATATTATCAAGTAAAACACATATTAAAAAGCCTGACTTTTGAGTCTCAAAGTTTAAATGATCTACCCTTATTGATTTTTACCGTCAATATTTTGTAGGTTGTGAAAGCCTAACAAAAGCCGGACGGGCCGGATAAGAGGTCAAAAAGCCTAATACTGTCCGGCTTTATCCGGACGGATGGAAACGCTAGCCAGCAATAGTAACAAAAAGCGCACACACAAATGCAGTTAACCATTCAGCATAAATACACATACACCACTTAATTTTAAGTAAAAAGAAAAATTCCTACCTTTAAATATGTCTATTAATTCATCAGGCATAAGCCAACTTCTTAGTAAATCTTCTACGCTGGTATGTGCTGTATTTGGGTTTTGCATGTCTGAAAAGGACTTCTATGGTTCCATGCCAACCAGCAGACACGAAATTTGGTACGAAGGCCCACTGAAGTTTGACTCAGTTTGACTCGGCTGGTGGACTATCTAAAAATCACACAAAACAAAAAGTTATATATTTTGCCTAATAGGTACTGTACTTTGAAGTTATACGGAGTGGTTATTTGTTTTGGACTTATTTTTAAGTACATTACTTAAAATATACGTGAAAATCAGCTCGGAGAATTAACGTGAGGTAAGTAATTTTTTTATGTATCTTGATGACCCGATATCTCAGAATTGGCCGTCGCAGCAGGCTAGCGAGTAGGCATGCGTTCTTTGTACATACTAACACTACTCAATCGACTTGCAATACTTTATGGATTTTAAATTAGGTAGGTACTAATTTAAAATCCATAAAGTATTGCAAATAATTTTATACCAACCGCTCCATAACTTCAAAGTAGGTACAAGTGTTTGTTGCGATCCCAAACTTTAAGCCGTATTCAGAAAGAAATCTGGAAACTTATAAGCGCTTACCAGCGCTTGTCAGCGCTGGTCCGTTCTACACAAAGGAAGTAGGTTGGCAGGCAGACCAAGCAAAATGTCGGACTCATCGGACGATGATTTGACGTCAGCAGCCCAGCGCGTGTTGAAGCTTGTCGGAACTTGTCGGCACCGATCAGTCAAGCGCCGGTAAGCGCTTATAAGTTTCCAGCTTTCTTTCTGAATAGGCCTTCTGAACAGCCTTAGGCAACGTTTTTTCAATTGTCGCGAAGTATTTATGTATGCAGTATTTTAGTAAATAAGCACATGGACACAGTAGGAGTCAAGAAAAAAAGAATAGGTACAGGAATAGGTACCTATAGGCAAACAAGCTTGTCCCGCCCGCGTTGATTTCACACAAACCGCTGCCATGCCATTGCCACACAAACAATTTTACACAACAAAAAATGGCGCGCTCTCACCGCGTCACGAACAAGCGAACCTTGATCACGAAAACGTTTGAAGCACTTATGATAAGATTATATTGAGGACAATCACTTACTTATGCGTAGAGTTTTCTTTTCTTTCTTTCGTCTTGCGCGTCGCAAAGTAAGTGAGTGCAAGATGGCGGCCGAGCCGCGGCCGGCGCGTCGGCCGCACAGTGACCAAAAATCAAGAAGTAGCGGGACGATAATCAATGGTTATGGATTTTTGTTTTTATGATAGTAAAAATTGTAAAATTGATCTATTATAATTTATATATAGGTAGGTATATAACAATTTATTTTACATAATTTCACAAAATATATACCTATCTTAGTTACACTTAACTCTCTTCACATTCACATAGTTCACTTTAAAAAGATTTTATGTTAGTATGTATGTAAAATGAATAAATAAACAAGTTAATAAAGTTAAGTTAAGTTATAACTTTATTAAAATTGAACAGATCTTCATTTTTCACTGAAGTACCACCTTCTAAAAAAATACTTTTTGGTCACCGTGGGCCGACCGGCTCGGTCGTTCAGCGAACGACGCGAGCGCCTCTCTCGGGGCTAATACGAAATATTAAAAGCCAAATTCGTATCGTAGGTACCGTCCCGCTCACTCGTATTAAATAATATTAGCCTGAGCGAGACGGCATGATACGAAGTTCGAATATAGTGACTTTGTTGTCGACTATTTTATTCAAAAAGCAAAACGTAAAAGCTTTTAAAATTATGTATTAAAAAACTATACAATCCATAGTACTAATAATTGTCTGTCTGTCTGTTTGTCTGTTAGTTACCCATTTACGTTTAATTAAACCGTGCGCTGAACGATTTAGATCAGGGGTTCCCTAACTTATTTGAGCCGCGCCCCCTTTCGACCATAAAAAAAATCCGCGCCCCTCCCCGCCCTCCAGTCCAGATTATCAGGTCTGAATAAAAAAAAAAATCTTATTGCTTACTAGCTGACCCGACAGACGTTGTCCTGTCGTTTAGTATAAAAAAATAAAATTCATCAAAATCGGTTTAGCATTTTTTCTTTCATAAGAACCTACTCCTGACAATAGCAAACACAACAAAAAAAGAATTATCGAAATATGTCTCAAAGTTTAAGTGTGATGCCGTGACCAAGGGAAATAGGGGTTGATTTTTATATAATAGATATATATATATATAGATTGAAGTTTTACAAAGTCATACATAAGGTATTTGGTAAGTAAGTAAACATTCTCTCAGCGATCCCGTGTGGCCCGTGCCCCCTGGAACCCCTGGAAAGGGGTTCCAGGGGGCACGGCACTTAGGGAACCACTGATTTAGATGAAATTAGGTATGAAGTCTTCGATCAACAATATGGAGTGGATAGGTAGTTTTGAGACATTCGAAAGGACATAGCATAGAAAATCATATTATAATAATACCTATTATAACCTCACAACCCCGTTTTATAGTTAATTCATTCGAATGGGTTACATGTTTGTACTGGAAAACTGAAATTATTGTTTACGAATTTCTGTACTACCTATTTTGTTTCACGCTATTATTTGGATAGCGCGTGTGGCGTTATTATTTCTTGCTACTTACAAACAAATCCTTATAATTATCATATACCTACCTAGTTGTGTGAGTATAGACAACATCGTAACAAAATTCCCCGGGAACAACTAAGCGAAAAGTACAGCATGTTGACCCTTGCCTCTAGGCGAAAGCTTCTGCAAGGACAAATTCCGGTTTTAGAATACTAAATTCATTTATTAACACGTTCGCGTGAACAACTTCTTACGACGTCGTTTTAAATTAATTGTGAATCGGCGCAACGTCACCCGACGTCCTTTAACAGTAATACCTTATTTCGGTGGAACACCTTATGACGTCTAAAAAAAGAACAAAATCCTCTGGCACGTAGGTAGGTATTTTTTGCGCCGCAACAGAGACGATTCCTGATAATTAATTATGAATATTGCGGCGGAACGTGTTTAGACGTCGCAAAATTTTGTATGGGAAAATGCTGCGCCTGAGCAGTACAAATTATTTTGGAAGCTGCTCACGCGAATGTGTTAATGATAATGTACCTAGGTATCTATCAACTGTTCGTGATACGATAGAATACCATAAATGTGTGACTCGTTTGACGTCACGCATGCGCCGAGCTCACCGCCGGTCGAGATATTGTTGTATAGCTGCGCCCCACGGTTTCACCCGCGTTTGTCTCGATCCCTTTAAAATAGAGTAGACACTCGAATTCGGAATTAAGGTTAACGAAAAGTATGAAACGGGTGTGTCCCACTCGTCACCACCAGCGTCGTCCCCACTGGGGACGAGTGGGATTTTTTCTAAAAAAATATCCCATATGTCCCTACTGGGGACGAATGGGGTGTCACTTAGAAAACATCCCGTATGTCCCCACTGGTGACAAATGGGATTTTACTTAGGAGATATCCCAGTCGTCACCCCTAATAAAATTATTATTTAAAACTGTACCTTATAAATATAAAATTAATTAAAAGAAAGTATAATTGAACGATATGTATAATTTAAAATATTAAAAATTAAACAACCACAACTTTCTTCAAAATCAACAAGTTTTATTTGTATAGGTACATATAGGTTTAGAAGATTACAGCCAATCGAAGCAAAATTTTCATATAAAATAAATTTAAATCATATTATGAGAAAGTAGTGTTTACTGTAAAATACATCTTCACCTACTATGAATAATGATTATTTATCACTGATATCAACATTATTTACATAATTGAATAAACTATAACATTGGTTGTTTCCGTTTCTGAATAATCATCTTTACATTAGTAAATAAAATAAAAAAACTAAAAATAGATTTTACCTACTTGAATAGTTTGTCACATTACATATCACAGATCAACATTATTTACATAATTGACTATGTCCAATGAGTATAACCTATAAAATATATGAAAAAGAAATTAAAAAAAAAACCTTAAGAAATAGATTTTACCTACCTACTTGAATAGTTTCAGTATCAGCTCGCCGCACCGACACACCAAAGAATATTCAATTTTATTACATAGGTATTAAAATTGAATATTCTATGGAATCGCTTGTGTTCTGTGCGTTGTGGTCAAATAAAAGTAGGTAGGTAAAATCTATTTTGTAAGTTTTTTTATTTAATTTACTAATGTAAAGATGATTATTCAGAAACGGAAACAACCAATGTTATAGTTTATTCAATTATGTAAATAATGTTGATATCAGTGATAAATAATCATTATTCATAGTAGGTGAAGATGTATTTTACAGTAAACACTACTTTCTCATAATATGATTTAAATAACTGAAAATTTTGCTTCGATTAGGCTGTAATCTTCTAAACCTATATGTACCTATACAAATAAAACTTGTTGATTTTGAAGAAAGTTGTGGTTGTTTAATTTTTAATATTTTAAATTATACATATTATCGTTCAATTATACTTTCTTTTAATTAATTTTATATTTATAAGGTACAGTTTTAAATAATAATTTTATTAGGGGTGACGACTGGGATATCTCCTAAGTAAAATCCCATTTGTCACCAGTGGGGACATACGGGATGTTTTCTAAGTGACACCCCATTCGTCCCCAGTAGGGACATATGGGATATTTTTTTAGAAAAAATCCCACTCGTCCCCAGTGGGGACGACGCTGGTGGTGACGAGTGGGACACACCCGTATGAAACTCATAGTTTCCCTTCTCACCAAACTTTTTATAGTGAGTTGAGATAACGAGTGCCGATAAAAACGATGTGTTCACGCGTAATTTTTGCTCTACGGATGGCAGCAGAGGCTGCTGAAATAATCCGCCGCCGAAATCGACATCGACAGCTAGTTTTGCGGCGAAAAAGTTGTCGGTATCGGATTTAGTATTTTCGTCGTCTTACAAAACCGGCCTACATTTAAACAACACTTTCAGTGGCCTAAAGGGCATAAAACGGATAATATTGAAAACAAAGGTGAGTTTAAAAGTGACCTAAGTAGTAGACTACATTCTAAGATTTTGTTCAACCAAGTTATGATACCAACATTTGCATTAATTACCTAAATAACTAATTAAGTACACACTCACTTACCTAATCACTGGGAACGTGTGCAAAACATCACCAACAAATAGCACCATTATCGATGAATCCTTGTCATTTACCAATTACCTACTTGCAAGAAGTAATGTAACTTGACCAGCCTTGACACAATGATACCTAATAGGTATATCAAGACTTCAGTCTTGCTAAATTAATGTAATTTAGACTCAGTTTATGATATTTCTGTTGTCTTGTACCTACAGATACAATCTCTCTTATTTTTTCAGGTTATATGTGCCCGCTATTGTATGCCAATGGTCATTTGATTACCAAAGGGTGATAAAATAAGTCTAGCTAAGAAAACCCTAGACATTATTAAAAACACCTTTGGGAGAATGAAGAACCAATGGCAATGTCTCTGTAAGCAGCAGGTATTACACAATAAACCTAAAAAATGTGTACGGCTTTGGAGTATTACACAATTTAACTTTGGACTTAAATGTGACAGCTTCAAGAGATACTGTAGGTATGTATCTATCTACTCATTGTCTGATTTTATTTCAACTATGACCAATTTACCATGAACTAGCATAACTCATATAAATCTCTCAATCTATTGCAGAATGTGAAACTAAGACCTATACAACTTTTAATATTCAAAATGTCAAAGCCATTTTTCAACTACCTAGTGTTAATCTTACAATTTTTATTTTCAGTTGGTCCAAGTTTCATCGGGTAGATACTTTGGCTCAGAGACTTCATGTTGCACGGAAACTGCCAGTAAGGAAGTATTAACTGTGATAGTTCATCGAGCTTACGATACGAATTTTCGTTTTGTACTATTGTAACTGGTACTAACCCTACAGAAGCTGGTTTTTCAGAGAACCACTTATTGTTGTTGGTGAGTAGGTACCTACCTTTTACCACACCTTTTATTATTCCAGAGTTCAAGTCTGTGGACTCACATTGTTATCCTTCTATAAAGAATGAGGTAGGTAGTAGAGTACCTCCTGTAGGTATCTCATGTTTGTAACAATTTTCTTATTATAATTGCAGAGGTCCAGGAAGATCTTCAGGTCAGGAGTGGAATAGACCGTCACCAACTCCAGCAATAGTTGAAGAGCTTGCGCCGGCCACTGAGGGGCACACACCCCGACCGAAGAACCTCTCCAAGACGACGAGGTGCATTAAGATCTCCTCAACGGCGGCTCCAAACAAGGAATACAGCTTTTCAAGAAGCGTCACAACATTTTCTTCATTCTGATGAAGAATGGAGAAAATTTTTGATGGAAACTCAACATGACAAAGATTAAAATGAGAAGGAGAGACTAAGACTTCGTGGTATTTACAATTTTATCTTTTTAAGTAAGTTTCCATGAAATAGACTGTGTTCTTTGCTTGTTAAGATAGAATAAGTATACTAATAGTATCTAGTTATGTTACCTATTATGTTCCTAAATTAGTAGATAGGTACCTAATTATGACAAAATAATAAAACTGAATAATATTTAAAACAGAGATTTATTTCATATATTACTATTTGTTCACTGTTTTTGTTTTTGTCGTGTTTTTTATATATTGTTTTACGTCCACTAGTGTTTAATTTACTATTTATTATTGTTTACTGCCTCTTTGGTCTGTTTTTATCACTAATTAAACACTAATATAGTTCTTAAATTCGAGTTTTTATTTTTGTACCAGTTCATTCACCGGCCAATAACAAAATTTCAGTTTTTTCACAATAAAATGCCTAATTTGCTAGTTATATAATGTTTTTACACACTGCCTACCGCTCTAATCTTAACTGGTTTTCTTTCACTACCTATTTGTTTGTTAAATAGGTACAAACATAAAAAATGTTTGTGTCCCAGTGTAACTACACTAATATCTTCGCCGTCTGAGGTCCGATCCGGACGCGGGAGGCACCACCAGGTAGAAGAGAGTCCCGGCCTCGATCCCACACCAAATCCCGACCTCCGTATCCCGAGCCTACAGCAGGAACCCACGCAAGTCTCCAGACCGTCAACAATGGCGGTCCCCAGACTTGCGGCGCCTGTATCTTCTGAACGGAAGCTCGTAGACCTTCGGGAGTTTCTGTGCCGGGTGCAGGAGAGGCCAGAGCATCCACCGGGACGCACTCCCGACCTCCCAGGAATGACGGGAACAAATCCGGGAAGTTTGACAGCTCGAAATTACACGTCACGTTCCAAAAATTTTCTTATTGAAAATTTTGTCACATATTTTTTTTATTTATTTAGGTCTGAGACCGATATGGCCAATTTGGAATAGCCAGGGTCAAGTTTTAGAATATTTGGTCGGGGTGTACCAAAGAAAAACATTGAATTTTTTTTTTTTATGGAATATGGTAGAAAAACATAGGAAACGTAAAGAGATTTAATATTTTTTTTGAATTTTCGAAAAAAATAATAGTAAAAAAAACTTAGTTTTTTTTTTTAATGGTAGTGGTATTCTATAGAGATTTATCTTAAAACTAGAATATTTACACCTAAATCTATACTATATACAAATGCTGGACGCCAGGAGGATTGTTACGGGAATCCTGCCACCTCGTTCCACGGCTCTTTGCTCAGCGACTATTTAAGGGCATGTCCCGAGGCTATGGACAAATTGCAGTAATTAATTATTTTGTCCATGGCTCCAGTGACAACGAAGATAACAAACAATATAGTGCAACTCACCCCTATCTGCATTCGCAGCACACAAACACAAATTTCGAAATAAAAGAATATTACAAAAGACAATCAATTTCTGGATCTCAGTTTTTATTCGAGAATGTCGGTGGTTTGTGCGAGCTAAATGACGGCACGACCCCAAATGACCTTCCAACCGATCAGCTGGAATATTTAAATAATTTATGTGTCTTATTAGATAAAATTCGCTCAACAAAAAGATACCCATCAGTTGAGATTCGATACCACACACTGCGGAATGCGAAGCAACGAACAGGACCACTAGGCTATCATTGCTTACGAATGTTTGTCGAAATTAGCGATGACTATCGTCGTAGGTACCGACCGCTCCACGTCACACAGGCAGCGCCCGATGTATAGCGGACTTTGAATCGAACATAATAATAGTTTAACGAAAATAAAATTGGAGCACGACATGTTGTCTCCGTTTTCCCGCCGAAAACACTAACACTAACAGTAATTGGCACTCGGGGAACGCGAATATGTAGATTTCAAGGCGAAAAATTAACTTTAAAAATTATTTAAAAATTTCTTGTGAAAGAGCGCGTCAAGGGTGAACCGACCATTTGCGCGGCGAATTCAAACTCGTTTGTTTGTTTGTTAGGTTTGTTCGTTTGTTAGTTTGTTAGGTTTGTTCGTTTGTAAGAACATTTTCTTATATGTAAAACACATATAAGAAAATGAAATAAAATGGCTAAAAAGTTTGTACAAGTTGTATATAGGGATGTCACAATCTTAAAATAGGCGGTTTTTACCCTTTTTCAAATTTCCGTTAAAAATCAACTCTACAAATATTGCTCTACAATGTGCTCTATTTGTAGAGTATGTCTTTGTCTACACTTATATGCTATTCTCCGTCTTATAACTTGATAAACAACGAAGTTATGTCGTTTTTAGCCGTTTTTTTAGGGTTTTTTGTTCAAAAACAAAATGGCCGCCGGTCCTAAGCCGGTCCGACACACCTTGGGGGACAGCCCTAAGCCTGGGTTGAGCCCTCGAACAAGTCTCAGGCTTGTAGCCCTTCTAGTTCCGGAGATATGTCCACTTTAAGATTTCCAAGATGGCGTCCAAAATGGCGGCCGGAAACTTTCGGTGGCTATATCTCCGAGACTATACGTGCTATACCCCTGTTGTGCGAGTGTTTTAGGACGGTCTCGGCGTGCTCTATCGATTAGTGGGGGAATCCGCCCACCAAAGTTTTGTCCCTCCGATTTGGGTTTTGGGGCCCGGGGGGTGTAGAGTCGAGCGGGGGATGTACCCTAGAAGAAACCCCAAACTCGTATCTCTACCGGTTTCCGAGATATAACCTCTCAAAGTTTTTCAAAATGGCGGCCAAGATGGCGGACGCCGACTTTGAGTGGTTATATCTCCCTACCTAATAAAGGTAACCCCCTAGTGTGAGGGTTTTTTAGGACGGGCTCAACGAGCTCCGTCGGCTGGTGGGAGATTTCGGCCCCTAAAGTTCGACACCTCCAAAATCAGAATTAAGTGGCGGAGGGGGTAGAATACCCAGTGGGAAGGTGCCTAAATCAAACCCCGTCTTCCTACGACCGACGGTTTAGGAGATATGGGCGGCCAAAGAAAAACAAGATGGCGATTCAAGATGGCCGCCAAGGTTTCAAACCTTTATATCTCCGCCGCCGGTGGTCGTACAAAGTCGTGCGAGGGTTCGTTTGAATGGGCTCGTCGAGCTCTACCCAATGCACGATACAGTGAAACTATGTAGAGCTCTAAAAATGTTTTTTTGACTCTAGGTAGAGTCAGTTCCTAAACCTACTTAATTCTATGTTGCGCCTTAAAATTAGTGCCTGCCGTTGTCCAGATATTCCCAAGTCCCTGAAAATCCGGGTTTTTTGCCCCCCTCTCCCGGGGGAATGTTCCACCACCTTTGGATTCTATAGGAGAGTTGTAGATCTCGGCGATCTACACAATTTACAAAAAATCTCGTAATTTAAGCCTAATGGTTGCCGAGCGATTTAATTTTGAAAATCCGGATTTACGTAAATAATTTCCTAAAATAACCACCCCCCAATTTTGATGCAAAAAATTTGGAAAAAATATGGTAGGCAGAGGCCCCCCGAAAAAATGACCTCCACGAAGAGAAAAATCGAAAAAGTCAATTTGGGGGGCAGTTACGACCCCTGGAAGTTAGGAATTTTCGTGACTTTTTTCGCCCCCGATGTCAACCTTATATCTCTCTTATTAATGTCAGAAATTACTCTAAAAATCTGAAATAAACTAAAACTAGTGTGGATTGAACCCTTCTATTTTTAAAAGAATTTTAACTTAATATTTTGGGGTATTTTTGTTGATTTTTCCAGCTGGTCGAAAATTTGTCACACTTATGCTAATAAAATCAAAAATATCACAGTAAAAAATTTAAAATTGGTGTCAAAAGTTTCGGGGCAGTCAGGTCTTACACATATAAAGAAATAAAAAAATATAGTATAAAAATAAAAAAGTTATTGATAAAAAACAAAATTTTTGAAATTCGGGTCATAAGTTTGTAACTAAAATAAAAAATATTTTTTCCCGGGGAAAGTGTCCTAATTTTTGGTCACAAACTAATTCAACAGAAAGTCTACACAAATACAATTTAAAAAGTTTATACCACAGATCGTTTTCAAAAGTTATCACGGTTACAAAGTTCTAAATTGGTACTTTTGAAAAATAAATTTTTTTGAAGTTCAATAACTTTTCAACCACTTAATTTCTGGTCACTTTTCTTTTTTCCTCCTGGTCCTCTCCGCTTCCTCTAAGCGATGGCAATGTTCAAAAATCCCGAAGTCCTGTTTTCAGTTTTTCCGACCACGTGTCGGAAGATGATTATGTCCCGTAGCTCCGGCGTCCTTTTCCTTAAAAATCCGATGTTGGTCTCGGGAGATAGGTCTCACCGAGACGCGTCGTTTGACCCCAAGTGATGGTTAGGTTGTCGATGAAACGCCGGAGTTATCGGCGTTTTTGTCATAAAAATCCATGGACTTAGTCACCTTTTTCACTGAAAATTTTGTGAAAACATTGAAAAAATCACTTTTCTCACACTTTTCTTTTCGCACTTTATCACTCACGACTTTTAAAGTTGTGTAGAAGTTTTTCCAGCGTGATTGGACGTTTTTTGCCGTTTTTTCGTATTTATAAATACGGAGCGCTCCAAATTCGTGACGCTCTCGCCGGCGGGAGGTGCGCGCGTCGGTCGTTTGTTAGGTTTGTTTGTGAGGTTTGTTTGTTTGTTAGGTTTGTTCGTATGTTAGGTTTGTTCGTTTGTTAGGTTTGTTCGTTTGTTAGGTTTGTTCGTTTGTTAGGTTTGTTTGTTTGTTAGGTTTGTAGGTAATAAAATAAATGAAATGAATGAAATGAATGAAATGAATGAAATGAATGAAATGAATGAAATGAATGAAATGAATGAAATGAATGAAATGAATGAAATGAATGAAATGAATGAAATGAATGAAATGAATGAAATGAATGAAATGAATGAAATGAATGAAATGAATGAAATGAATGAAATGAATGAAATGAATGAAATGAATGAAATGAATGAAATGAATGAAATGAATGAAATGAAAGAAATGAATGAAATGAATGAAATGAATGAAATGAATGAAATGAATGAAATGAATGAAATGAATGAAATGAATGAAATGAATGAAATGAATGAAATGAGATAATAAATATAAGATAAATATAAGGTAAGGTAAACATAAGATAAATATAAGATTATCACTAAGATAATCACTAGTTAGTACATACCAATTTATTAGGTAACATCAACCTAACCGCTAAGTGTTTCCAACCTACTTTTTAGGTAGATTTACCTACTCACTTTGTATGTCTCACCAACTCACTAGGTATTATTGACCTACTGAATAGGTAATATTTACGTAATCACTAGTTAGTACATACCAATTTATTAGGTAACATCAACCTAACCGCTAAGTGTTTCCAACCTACTTTTTAGGTAGTATTTACCTACTCACTTTGTATGTCTCACCAACTCACTAGGTATTATTGACCTACTGAATAGGTAATATTTACGTAATCACTAGTTAGTACATACCAATTTATTAGGTAACATCAACCTAACCGCTAAGTGTTTCCAACCTACTTTTTAGGTAGTATTTACCTACTCACTTTGTATGTCTCACCAACTCACTAGGTATTATTGACCTACTGAATAGGTAATATTTACGTAATCACTAGTTAGTACATACCAATTTATTAGGTAACATCTACCTAACCGCTAAGTGTTTCCAACCTACTTTTTAGGTAGTATTTACCTACTCACTTTGTATGTCTCACCAACTCAATAGGTATTATTGACCTACTGAATAGGTAATATTTACGTAATCACTAGTTAGTACATACCAATTTATTAGGTAACATCAACCTAACCGCTAAGTGTTTCCAACCTACTTTTTAGGTAGTATTTACCTACTCACTTTGTATGTTTCACCAACTCAATAGGTATTATTGACCTATTTAATGGGTAATATTAGCAATACCAACTTAGTAGGTTGTATTAACCAACTAATTTGTTAGTAATAACCTAAGCGCTATGTAGCCCCCAACTAACCTAATTGTTAGTTACTACCAACCTACTTATTGGGTGAATGTCGATACTAAAAATACCTAAATTAGGTTTAATTAACCTACTTTTTTGGTAAACATACCAAAATAGTCGGTTGCCGATACCTACTAAGTCGGTTATTTTGGGTCTTTATAAAGTAGGTATTTTTAACCTAAATAATAGGTTGATTGTACCAAGCTATTGTGTAATTATTACCAAATCAATAGGTTAATTCTACCTACTTAAAGAGCAAGTTGATAAACCCAATTAGTAGATTATTTTAACCTTAATAAGTAGGTTGCATTTACCGACTCAATACGTTAATGTGTACCTACTATTGGTTAAAACACGGTTTTACCAAAAAGTAGGTTTAATCTACCGACTTTTTGCATTACCAAGCGCACTAGGTAGAATTAGCCTACTTACCTAATATGTTTTTAGGTACATTTAACCTGAATTAGGTACATTTTACCTACTTTTGACATTAACCTACTAGATTAGGTTTGTAATTACCTAACTTTTTTCCCAGTGTACTAATATTTTTACTGTGAAAGTTTGGGTATAAGTAAAAGTATCCTACATCTAAAAATGTAAGCTATTAATTACAGCTCAACTATTCTGGAAACATGCACAGAGCTTTTCGTATCTATAGGTACCTCTGCGAAAACACAGTTTACCTAATAGTAGGTGGTGCGCCTCTCGCGAAAAGGTAGGAATAGAATGCTATTAATTTTATTTTTTAGGTATTAAGGAAATGTTTTACCGAGTCACGTAGCCATCGGCTATCATTCCTCAGTCAGAACGTCGGTCGTTGTCGTGATTGCGTTCTTTCATTTTTCACTTGTTGTGAAAACGACAACTTTCATTTAGAAGTTAGTATTATATTTACTGAATTTAAGTCGGTCCGAAGACATGGGATATTCAGTGTTTTCTATGTATCAAATGTATGTATTTACAAAAAAAAAGTATAATATGTAGTATATCCGTTGTCTAGTACCAATAGTACAAGCCTAGTGCTTAGTTTGGGGCTAGATTGCGCTGTGTGTAACGTCGTGCAATATTTATTTATTTATTTTATTTATTTATTTATTTTAAGTTTCAATCAATTTATTTTCACTAAGGTAAAGTAAAGAGAGGTGGGACACCTTTTTTCAAGAGCTATATCTTTTTTTCTAATTTTAATAAATAATATTAGTTGTTTTTAGATTTTAACTTACATAAAAATTTACTAAATTGAGATTCAATTTTACTTCCCATAGTTTTAACTTAACGTAGGAACGATCGTTATATCTTTTTGAATGTAATAAAAGCGAACTATTATAAATCCGCAAACCATTAGTTAAGTTTAAAATCTCGCGACGACAATATCGGTAAACGTTTCCACTTAAAATGTAAAGTGAAATGTTTCATTCATTAGGTCTCGACGTCCCGACGTCCCGGGTTCCGCTAGCTGAGACGCAGCCTCCTATAGCCCGCGAGATGCGATCTCACAATTATTCCGAACAGAACAGTTAAATCAAACACTACCCACTTAGCTGGGATTTAACTTAAACTAACAGAATCTTGTGTAGACTTTAAATTTAAACAGATTCATTTTATAATCCAAGTAATAACATCTTTTGTACGAAATTATTTACCAAATAAATTGTCTTTATCTTCACTTCATTAGGCAGACTGAATATATTGACTGGCTATGTTTTTTGAATTTAAAAATTGGAAATTTTGCATAAACGATGAATCTACTTAGTTATTGCTAGGTCCCTATATTTTTACATTTTCCCGCTGGTAATGCACGTTAAGCAGGTTGCCGTCCCGTGTGGTCCCGGTTGTCATATTTGATAGTAGTAGTCGTTAGGTCAAGCACAACTCTTAAACTAGATGAGCCACACGGACCATACGAAATATAAATACATCCACGTGGTAGTCTACAATTTTGATGAATCTTTAATCTTACGAATATTCCTTTAAATCTTTATATTTTGTTAACGTTTAATCAAAATCATCTTTCCCTCCGATCAAAGTATCCGTCCCAATATTTCAAACATCGCTTCAATGGACACACTGACGTACAATAGAATATTATTTCCACGTACAATGGCTTCCTTTAAGCTTAGATATTGCTTTATTATAAAGAAGGTTGCCTTCTGACTTCTGTCCACAAGTCCACAAGTACAAGTGACATTCGCCGCCGCTGCAACGCTTTATAAATAATGCTATCAGAGGACAATAAAGCGCTGCAAGCGGTGGACATAATTTGTTGTAGTATACAAAGATAAACGAAGAAGAAAGCAGTATATTATAGTGTTGTTGTTGTGTACCTATACTATAGTCAGAGAGAAGCGCTGCAGTTAAAGGAAGTAACTAATGTAAACGGCTGTTAACAAGTTGTTTACATAATCGTTTAACATAACAGCCACTTAGTTTTATGGTCGGCCGAGCGAGGCTTGCTTGCCAATTTATGTGTTTATTCACTTTCGATTCATTTACTTGGTTAATATTGCTAAAGTAGTAAATAAATCACACAATTCAATGTATTTATGCGAGAAAGTTCGCCGTCGATTGCGATTACACTGCGATGAAGCTTGGTATGCAGATCGCTTAGAGCCCTCGGATTAACACATAGGCACAAACGTCGACAACTTTTTATTACCAGTCTCCATACTATATTGGTAGGAACGGGGATGAAAAAATGTACTTGGTAATATTCAGATTACTAAGTACTTACCTATTAGGTGCTATTACCTCTAAAAAGGTAACCTCATACATCGTCGGAGGGCGCGTTTCAAAACCTTAAATAACTATACCCTATTTCAGAAACTGAGATCAAAAATGTTAACAATAATCCCATACTTTTATTTGACTCTTTATTTACTTATTCCTTTAAAATTGACCGTTCTTTGTTTACAATTTTGATCTAAGTTTCTGAAATGTCTGATTTACTTTTCTAGACGTGTTAATAGTGATTGTAATTTCATTTTTGTAACCTATTGTGTATTTTTGTGTGACAGATGCGTCGATGTGTGACCGCGCTGTGCGTGTGGGCACTGGCAGTGCTCGTGGTGGTCGCTGCAGACGAGAAACACGACCAGCCCTCGCCACAGGTACAGTATTAAAACTATACTCACCTTACCTAACAAGTTCTCAGTTCTATTTCACTCAGTCCGAGATAAAACAACACGTTTTCTTGGCTTCATCACTCTACGGCCCGGCGCCTCCGGGGCGTATTGGCCCAAGTGTTAAAATGTCCAAGGAGTCTAGATGTCCAGATGCCATAAACACCACAAGTCAATTTGGCCCGAGTGTTAAAATGTCCAGCATGTTATAATGTCCAGAAGCCACAACGTCCACTGGTCAATTTAGCCCGAGTGCTTAACTGTCCAGGATGTTGTTAGGTCCAGAAGCCATCAATACCACTGGTTTAATTGGCCCGAAAGTTAAAATGTCCAACGTCCAGGTGCCATTACGTCTGACGTCTAAACGTTTGAGCGTTGTTTGATTAATGGCGATAATGAATTACGTGTCCATTATGATCTCTCACTAGGTTTTTTTTTTAAATTATGGCCATTGCCCTATTTATGAATCAATAGTTTCCTAGATATTGACGTTTTAAGTTTGACAGCTGTCGTCCAATATTAAGATCTCGTAGAGCTCACTTATGCTAAGAAAGTAGTGGTCTTGTGTCAATGCTTATCATCGGTGTAAGTTTGACAGGCTGTCTATCTGTCTGTCATACATGGTACCTATTTTGATCCTCTTTTGTTTCTACTCCGATCGCTTTTTGTTTCTATTCCGATTTTTTTTTTGTTTCTAAACCGATCGGCTTTTGTTTATACCCCGATCGTCTTTTGTGTCTACTCCAATCGATTTTTGTCTCTACTTCGATCGTCTTTTGTATTTAGTTCGATCGTCTTTTGTTTTTTCATCCATTGCCTCCATTAACTTTTTAACTTCATTATCTTCTAAGTCAATTTGCAATTTAATTTTGTAAGTATTTTTAAAACAATATTTTATATTGGACATTCTGCTCCTTCAATTACGCTTGAAAATCGGACGATTCGGCAAATTGGACGTTTTGGCAACTGGACGTTTTGGCAACTGGACGTAACAATCGGTAAACATTATGACAATTAGGCGATTCGGCACTTGGAACATTTGTCAACTGGAGGTTATGTTCATTGGACATTTTGGCAACTGGCTATTGTGTCCCTGGACGATTGGCCATTCGGACGTACTAACATTTGGACATATTGACATTTGGGCCAATACACCCCGGAGGCGTACCTTTGTATTTGAGTTATGTCTCACTGACATTGGCTTAGATATGAGAGTGTTGTTACTTAGTTTTTTTTAAATAAGTCTTTACACCGGACTTTTCTGTCTTCTGGTACGCAGGCCAGTCACTAACAGATATCTTCTAATAGGTATTAAGATTTAAGATGGCTATGTGAGATGGTCATCAAAAGCCATTGCGATATTATGTAGATCAAAGTCAAAACCCAACTATAATAAAAAAACAACTAAATATTTTTTGAATGATTCACCAAAACATTGATCTAGCTCAAATGAATCAGGCTAGTTAAAGATCCTCGGTATCTTTAATTATTTCCTCATAATAAATAAATAATAAATAAATAAATTCTCCGAACACACAGCGCCATCTAGCCCCGTGGTAAGCGACTAAGCTTGTGTTACGGTGACTAGACAACGGATATAATACTTATATTTATTTTTCTTTTGTAAATACATACATATTATACATAGAGGGACACCCAGACCAGACACAAATATTTATTTTTTAAGCATAAATACTTGCACCCGGCGGGAATCGAACCCGCAACCTCCTGCATTGCAGTCGCGCTTTCGCACGACGCGCCACCGAGGTCGTCGTAATGAAAGCGTAAAGAAGAATGAACGTCTTAGGAAAGCTACAAGTTTATTGCTAAGATCGCCGTATATTTGCTCGAGGCTTGGTTTATAGCCGATAGGTGGACATTTCGATTACTGAACTTAGGTTACTAATGGAGTAGGTAAGCATTTGCGTCGTCAGACGTACCCTTAACTTAGAGAGATCCCAATCCAATACATACAGTGACACGCGGTTTGCGACGTATGTAACAACTGAATGGCATAAAAACTGGAAGTACCATTTATCCCTTTTGATACATAAATAATGGAACAAGTGGGTCCACTTCGGTCGACTCGTTTGATCATAAAACAGAAAAAAACTCACATAAAAAAATGAGGAGACAATTAGGGTGAGATTATTAAAAGCTAAACGAAGTTAAGAGAGTGCGACGATGTTTAACGACGTTTTTATCCCCATTAATGTTGTATAGATTAGCGCTTAGTTGACCACGCCAACCCATACACAATAGTAATAGTTAGTTGGTTAAGGATAGTTTGCGAAGTGTCAAAGGAAAGTTCCGATAACTTGATATTAAGTAGATATATTCAAAGTAGTTGTTAGTAATACAGTTGGATCGACACTTAAGAAATAATGTTAGTACAAATCTATATAAATTGGAATGAGCGAGGTTGCGTAATTAATGTAGGTAAAACAAAGTACATTGAACTGAATGATGAATGTGCGCGGTGTAACCCGTACATCTTCCCAACCCGCTAAAGAAATAAAGTAATTCAATAACTACAGTAAAGTTTTAAAATAATAATTATGAAGTTACAATAAAAACTTAAAGTATTACTTGAATTAATAAAAGAAACATAATTATTATAGCAATTAGTTTTACAACTTGAAGATTGGGTTCTCGGATGCTGTTCCTTTCCCTTTGTCCTTGCGTGAGGGGGACGAGGTCGACGGCGTCGCTCTCGGTGTCCCTGTAGCTATAGTCCTCTTCTTCGCCTTCGAAGGTTTTCCGTATATATTCTTGACCTCTTTAAGTTCTATGTCTTCGTAGTGCGGATCAGAGACATCTACGGTAAGTTTGGGTGAGCCGCACCGAGATTGGCATCGTGTCCTCCATAGCCAAAATAAAATAGCTGCTACTACTACAGCCACCAAAATGTAGCACACGATGTACTGATGTAGATCATCTTGAGTGATGGATTTGAGCGATTGTCTTTCATGTTCCATCATAGTTTTTATCCTGCGGTCGACTTCTGCAGTATCTGAATGGTCTGTCAGAAATATGTTGTCCAACCTTTTCAGTGTCAAGTTGACGAATTTATTAACGATGATCTCAATTCTGGAATTTGTATGTCTGGTTCTATTTCCAAATTGCTTTTGTAAATGTTATGTGCATATATCGTCAGTTCCTTTGATTGCATAATACAGCCTTGACCGAGTGTAATAAGGTTGGATCCCGTTACAATGTGTACATTAACTTCCTTATCGCAAATGATAAGAGTTGTACATTCAGCGGAACAGCACGTCATCAACCAGCTGTTTGTTGTATGTAGTTTGATCCATGCGTCCTTGCAAGGTGCGCTGTATGTGTGACAGTTTGTTATAGGTCGTTGGCTTATTAAATTTGCTTCGCACAGCGCATTGGTGTCGAGTAAATTAAATACCGGTAAGGCCGCGTTGCATAACAAGCTATTGCTATCTTGTAAACATAGCTTTAAGTCTTCATTGTTGAGAGTTATATATGTATTCTTCCTGAGGTTGACGGCAATATGCGAAGATTTTAGTTGTAACCATTTAGTGCTGCTGTTGTATGTTATTGGTAATGGAATAATCTTGTAAAGCGTAAAATCTTCTTCAGATAAAAGAGGCACACGCAGTTCGTATAGTACGTAGCTTTCAGTGGTCAGTGCCTTTGCTGTGACCAATTTATAGATTTGTTTCAAGTCCGTTAAGCTATCCGTTGGTAGAGATAATCCTTTAGGAAGCTTCCCGGCGATCTTGATTAGCTGTTTTTCGAGGATACTTGGCGTCAAAAGATGAACGTCGATGTGTCCTTGATAGATTTGCGTCATCGAGTTGAAAATTATTTCTTGTATACTCTTCAAGTTGTTCATCAGCAAATAGACAGTTAGTGAAGATGAGCTAAAATAGTTTACTGCCATTAACGCTTGCATTTCATTTTCTATTGTTAACAAGCTGGCGTTGGTTTGATTTATGTAATTGTTGAGTATTTGGAATTGTTTATTCAGATTGTCTTCATTTTTCTTAAGTGACTCATTCTCTACTTCGATGATTGATGTTTGATTTTTTATAAGTTCGTGTAGGTAATTTTCGTTGTATTGTATGTTCATGATGTCTTTTTGATATTTTTCAGCGAAGCGTTGATCTAATACACCGAACATGGTATTGGCTAAATAACCTACTCCGTTTATCCATCCTCGTTTTTTACGGAGAGACAGGTGCTTGCTAGGTGTCAGTAGGAGTTGATTGTAGTGATTAAGTACATCTCTTTCATGGGTCAATTGAATAAGAGTACTTCGGCAGTATCGAGGTTCAAGTTGGTCGCATACTTCTTCCATATTACGGAGATACATTTCGATTTGTTGAGTCGCTTGCCAATATGATGTTAAATTGTAGTACATAACTAGTATCCATTCATCATGCATCAAATGTAATCTTCCGATTTCGTTGTAGTACACTGGGCGATCGGTTTCTAATTTCGTTATTTGAGTACAAGTAGGTATTGTGCAGTTAATTCCATTTACCATACATGTAAACATCAATGATAATATAGTTAAGAATGAAAGCAATGCCCCTTTCGAGTTTCTTTTCGTGGGTGGTTCAGTTATTTGTTCGGAACGTGGCATTTTGGTTGTGGTTTTTTCGTCATTTTCTTCCAGTGGTAGTGGTGAAAGTTTGATGACGGGGCGTTTGAGTATTCCCGTTTTCGTTTTCAGGGTTACGACTCTGACCAGTCCATCGTTACCTGGATGAACCTGGATCACTCGTCCCATAGCCCATTTCCCAGGCGGCATGTTATTTTCCTTTATTAGAACGATGTCATCAGGTTTTAAGTTTTCTGTTTTCCTTTGCCATTTGCAGCGAGATTGAAGTGTTGTTAGATAATCGTTGGCCCATGACTTCCAAAATTGTTCCAGCATGTGCTCAGTTAATTGCCACCGTTTTCTGTAATCCATTTGTCGGTCATCTGGGTGCGGTTGAGGCAATTGCAGTGTAGGCCCCCCAGTTAGGAAATGTCCAGGCGTGAGATAATTATAGAATTCTTCAGGATCTTCCGTGAGGGGGCATAGTGGTCGTGAGTTTAGACACGCCTCTATTTTCGCGAGGAGAGTTGTAAATTCTTCCCACGTCAGTTTTTGTTCCCCCAGGACACGACGTAGGTGGTGCTTCATAGACTTCACAGCTGCTTCAAACAGTCCACCAGCGCTTGGCCACGAAGGTGCGTTGAAGTGCCACTGTACTTCCAATTTCTCGATTTCATTGAAAAAGTCAATTGAAAAAAGTTGTTCAAATATTTTGAATTCGGACTTCAATGCTTTCGCGGCACCCACAAAGTTAGTGCCGTTGTCCGAGTAGACATGTTCGGGTGTTCCCCGTCTGGCACACATTCTTTGGAACGCTGCAATGAAAGCTTCGGTGCTTAGTTCGGACACCAACTCGATATGTACCGCTTTAGTTGCCATACAGACGAAAATGGCGATATAAGCTTTGGTTGTTTTCACTCCTCTTCCTTTATTTAATTTAATGTCAACGCTCCCGGTGAAATCTACCCCGGTATGCGTGAATGGTCGACTCGGAGTTACTCTTGCTGCAGGGAGGTCGGCCATCAGTTGAGAGTTGGTGTTCGCTTTGAATCGGTGACACGTGAGGCAGCGACGTAATCTGGCCTTTACCGTGCGATTTCCGGCAATTATCCAATAGCGTTGTCGTAAGTAAGCTAATGTTAGCCGGGCTCCACCATGAAGTGTAGTTGAATGGGCGTGGTCTATTATTAGTTCGGTGTAGCGACCGTTGCTGGGTAGTATTGCTGGATTCTTCATGTTAGTTGGTAAGGTAGAATTTTTCAGTCGTCCACCGACGCGAACGATACCCTTGTTGTCTATGTAAGGGTTCAGTTTGTAAATGTTGCTTTTAAGTGAAATCATTTTATTTTGTTGTAGTTGCTTGTAATCTTGCGTAAACTCTATTTGCTGAACGTGTTTTAATACCTTGTAAGCAGAATTATTGAGTTCCGGTGTTGTTAGGTACATGTTATTATTGCAGCGTTGTGTTTTATGTTGTAGACATGAAGTGAATCGTATGACCCAAGCTACAATTCTGTGTATGTGAGTCAATGAACTCTTGTCATTTAATAATTTTGTTAAAAAGTGATTGTTTTTATGCTTCAGTAGGTTATGATCGATATTCTCTGTGTCTTTTAGGTGGGCTTCAGTTGTAGTGAACAAACAATTCGAATTTTTCTGGACGTCTTGTTCCTTGAATGTCTTAAGGAATGCCGGTCCGTCAAACCATAAACTGTAATCTATCGTTTTGCTTGGTAGTAAGCCTCTTGAGGCACAGTCTGCCGGATTTGATTCCGATTTTACGTAAAACCAAAGTTCAGGTTTTATGATTGTTGTAATTTTTTCCACTCTGTTGGCGACGTAGCGTTCCCACCTTTTTGTTCCTCCTTGTAACCACGCTAGTACCACCTTAGAGTCAGTCCACGCAAAAGTTGTGACGTCATGTTCTGGTAGGGACTTCTTAACTTTATCCATCAGTTGAGATAAAAGTAGCGCCCCGCACAATTCTAATCTGGGTAGCGATGTTTTTTGCGATAAAGGTACGACTTTAGTTCTAGCCGCTAGTAACGTCACTCTTGTTACGTCATATTCATCAGTGGCGCGACTGTATATGACGCATGCGTATGCTTTTTCGCTTGCGTCGCAGAATCCGAGTAGTTGTATGGTTTTGTTTATACTTCCGAGCCATCGATTTATTTTAATATCCCTTATAAGTTGTAGTTCATTATTTAATTTAGCCCATTTATGTTTTATTTCATGTGGTAAATCTTCATCCCAGCCAGTCTTGCTTAACCACACAGTTTGAAAAAGTAGTTTGGTTAATATAGTTATTGGAGAGAGCCATCCCAGTGGGTCGTACAATTTTGAAATTTGAGACAATAGACTTCGTTTAGTAATTTTATCCTTGATCGTTTCTAACTCCCAGTTAAATGTGAAGACGTCGTCTCTTGGATTCCATCTCAATCCTAAAGTTTTCATAGTTTCTTCGCTTTTGAAGTCAAATGTGTTTTGTGATATTTGATCTTTAGTTAGATTGCGCAATAGTTCCGAGTTATTGCTACACCATTTTCTAAGGTTCATGCCCCCTTTTCTCAGTAGAGTGATAAGTGATTCTTGTAGTTGTTTGGCCGATTCTATTGAGTTTTCTCCAGTTATGACGTCATCGACGTAACATTGTTTTCTCAGTACCTCAGCAGCCTTTGGGTACCTATAACTTTCATCGGTTGCTAATTGTTGAATTGTTCGCATTGCCAGCCACGGTGCACTCTTAGTTCCGTACGTTACTGTGCAGAGTTGAAATTCTTGTAGTTTTTGATCTGGGCGGAATCTCCATATTATCTTTAACAATGGTTGTTGGTCTTCGTGTAGTTTTATACATCGATACATCTTTTCTACATCAGCTGTAAAAACATACTTGTACGACCGCCACTGCAACACCAGTGACTGTATGTCCTTTTGTAGGTTAGGTCCTTTTTCCATGACGTCATTTAGGCTACAGCCGCCGAGTGTTTTTTGAGATGCGTTGAATACAGTTCTCAACTTCGTTGTGGTAGAATGCTCTCTCAGAACACCATGATGTGGAACATAGTTCTGCATATTACGATAGTTATCCATGGTTGCTGGTTTCATATGTCCCATACTAATGTACTCTTGTATGAATTCCTTGTACATATATGCTAGTTTAGGCTTTCGTTCAAACTTGCGTTCCAACTGTAAAAATTGCGACACCGCAATCGATCTGGAATGTCCTAATTGTTCCGCATAGTCAGGAAGTAATGGCATTTTGACTATGTAACTTCCATCGGAATCTCTTTCTGTGTTTTCTTGATAGTGATTTTCACACCAGTTGTCCTTGGAGATGTCATTATTTTGATTGATTATGTCTTCAGTTTCCCAAAACTTAGATAATTCTTGTATGTTCACTAATGTCACGTGACAGTTGAATGTTCGCAGCTTTCCACATAGTATCCAGCCTAGATGAGTTTGTTGAGCTACAGGTGCTTCAACATCCCCTCTTAAAACTCCATCCAATAATACTTGAGAATAGACGTCGGCTCCTAGCAATAGGTCGACGCTTCTTGATAGGTTATAATGTGGGTCGGCTAGAGTTAGCCCTTCCATATGGGTCCAGGCATTTTTCTCGAAAGTAGTACTAGGTAGTTTGTTAGTGATTTGTTTAATGATCATGACGTCAGTTTTAAACATAAAATTTGTGCAGTGAGATTTGCATTCTATTTCGAGGAGTCCTTTGCAATTTCCAGAGGCTGATCCTACTCCAGAGATGGTGGCGTTGAGCTTCTTTCTAGTTAGTTTTAATTGTTGGGCCGCATTTTCTGTTATTAAGTTCACTTGCGAGCCTTGGTCAAGTAGTGCTCGCAATGTAACGAAACTTCCAGATGAATTCTTAATCTGAAGTTCGACGGTAGTTAGTAGTACTTCACTGTCATTGTTAGATAGATGATTGGAACTTTGAATGATACCGTGTGATGAAGTTGATGGTCGTGTATCTGTACTGAAAGGACGTTGACCTGAATTCTGTACATTCCACTTTGTTTCGTTATTTACTCGATGTAATAACGTGTGGTGCGGTTCATTGCACTCTTTACATTTTTTGCTTGAAGTGCATGATATTTTATTGCCGTGATTGTAGAGACAATTTTTGCAGACTTGTAGTTTTGCTACTATGTTGTTTCTAGCTTTTATATTCATGTCAATGAACTTATGGCATTGCATCAGTACATGATTTCCATTACATAGAGGGCAGTTACTATATGTAGTAAAGTATGTTTTTGCTTGATCATTCTTGAGCTCAGTGTGAGGTTTCGTAAATCTTGGAAATTGTTTCATCATTGGTCTGGGATTCTTGAAAAACTTAAAGTTGTCATGTTTTCTTTCATTCATAGTTATAGTTCCTTCCTGGGTAATAAAAGAGTTTTCCAAAAATTGAACAAATTCTCCAATATCCGGTACCGCTCGAGGATTCTGCATCTCCTTTATGAATCTGTTGTATGTGTCACCATCCAATTTTTTAGCCATAAAGTACACGATTATAGGTCCGCTGGCTGTAGTGTCTATACCTACACCAGATAGGCCATTCAAACATTCTACCATGACGTCATGCATGGCTTTCATGTTGTGTTTGTTTGGATGTTGGATTGTAGGCAGTTGGATCATGGATTCGACATATGACGAAAATATGAGACGATCGTTATCGTACCGATGTGTAAGTATGGCCCAGCATCTGTCGTAGTTTTCATTCGTAATCTTGAGATGTTGAACGATTCGCCCAGCTTCACCACGCAGTTTTCCTTTTAGGTGCTGTAACTTTTGGGCTTTCGTAAGTGTTGGATTCTTATCGATGACATCCAAGAAAAGATCTTTGAATGTGACCCAGTGATTGTAATCTCCTGAAAATTCCGGTACGTTTATGGCAGGAGCTGACTTTTCGTAATGTATGTTCGTGTTTAGTCGGTTATTAATTTCCTTTATCAAAGTATCATATTTCAGTTCGATCGCCGTGTAGTATTTAATGTATTCTTGATTTGATTCTTTTAGTTGCTTCTGTAGTTTCCAGTGAAGGTTATCAATTTTTTCCCATTTTCTTTTTAACGAAGTTAGATGTTCTTGCAGTTCCCAATTTTCCTGAACGGTGTCAAAATCTATTTTTGACATCGCATGCTTGATAGCGCTGAAATGGCACTCTTGCTCTTCTAATAATTCTTTGTTTTTAATGTTGGATTCGTCTTCACTAAGTTCACGTTCCGGAATCGCTTCCTGTGTCGTTGTATCCAGCATCAGCCGCAAGATGTCCGTTTTCATGTAGTTGTACATTCCTCTTGTTTTTTCGTATATTTTGTCAGTAAAGTAATGGTGACTCTTGTCATCTTGTACCGACAAAATATTATGGTTTTCTTCAAATTCTCTCCATTGGTCTTCTAATGAGATCAGTTTCTTAGTTAGGTAGTCTTGAGTTTATTGTTCTTTAAAGTCTCTTTGTTGAGTTAAGTTAAGTTAAGTTAGGTTCCGTGGTTTCCACAGTGTTGGTTCAGCGGACGCGAAGAATGGAGTTTCCAATCTTCTACTTCAATGTGTCTTCGTCGTATTCCGTTGTAAGCGGTGACTATGAACACTCGAAGGGTCCTTACACCAAGTATACCTGTGGTCGCTACTGCGAAATACGCAACTTCTCAATCGACCTGGGGGATCCCGCTTGTGGGAAGCCAAGCCAACCGATCTGCTATCACAGTTTAAACCCACCAGATACACTTAGTGCTATTCTCGAAGGACCATATTATGTATAGATTAGCGCTTAGTTGACCACGCCAACCCATACACAATAGTAATAGTTAGTTGGTTAAGGATAGTTTGCGAAGTGTCAAAAGAAAGTTCCGATAACTTGATATTAAGTAGATATATTCAAAGTAGTTGTTAGTAATACAGTTGGATCGACACTTAAGAAATAATGTTAGTACAAATCTATATAAATTGGAATGAGCGAGGTTGCGTAATTAATGTAGGTAAAACAAAGTACATTGAACTGAATGATGAATGTGCGCGGTGTAACCCGTACAAATGTGTTACCACCATCGCTAGTAAAATGTATGTAAAGTAGACTTCGCTCCGACGACATTACTCCCATGTCACGAGCTGTTAATCTTTATGGTTGTCTACCGTAGCTTAACAGTCACAGAAATATGTGTAATATACCTACTTGAAAAACAAAAAAAAAAACATTGTAATGTATTGGAGACATGTTGCAGAAGATTATTTCTGTTTCTACCTACTCAATGTACAGAAACGTCTTGAATCAAAAGTTTTAAAAGTTTTAGTTGAGATTTCAGCACAACCTTCTATATTTTCTGTATTTATCGACTCCTGCCCGTGAACACTTGCCCGAGCGATCGTCCCGGAGCGTTTCCGAATTGCCCCCTTAACCTAGACTAGATTAATTGAGAGCCGATCAAAATATTATGGAGGCCCCATAAATAATTCAAATGCCACGCGCCGCCCGCGCTGCGCTACGCTCGCCCCCGCGATAAAATAATAACGGGCCCGAGCCTCCACGGTCCGCCTCACGTACAAAGCTGATTACCGTACATTTTCATACAGAGTTTTACGAAAGGGCAACTGTTTCTTAGAATAATTTTCAATTTCTTTTAAGATCAAACTAGAAGTAGCAAAAATAGACTAGGTAGGTATTACTTTTTCCATCTTTTCTTAAATAGGTACTGTAAATAAAGAAGCATTAAAGCTGATATTGTTCAACGGGGAAGTTTCAAGTATCACTCCAAGTGCTTCAGTTTCGATACAATAGCCGTGCTCACTGCTCTCACAAACAGAATGGCCGACTAAACTCCGCTCCGTTAACTCAACGCTTTTTTATTTATTTAATTAACAGCTGCGATTCATAGAAAATGAACTGTGAATAAATGGAATGCTGTGAAATGCACTGTTTAGGTACCTAGTGGAGTCGGAGCTGGTGCCTTTTATTCCTAGTTTTGTGAGACGGTTTATTTAAATTGCGATGCCGATTGCAGCTGTAGGCGATACTCATTAAAAAGTGATTTCATTGTGGAAATTGCGTATGTGTAATCGGCCCTATTGTGTGATTTTATGTACCTAAATATTTTACTATATTTTCCATAAAGAATCGGTCGGCATATAATATTTGTATGAGTCTTAGGGTCCGTTCACACAGACCGGCTCGGAGAGGAGAGCAGATTTTTTTCACGTTTAAAACAGAGTTTTGAATTATTGTACCAATAAGATTTTTTCTATTATTATTGAGGTTGCTTGAGAGCAAACCTTGGAAGAAGTGACAAGTAAAAATAAACCTTGTTACAATAATTCAAAATTTATTTTAAACGAACTAAAAATCTGCTCTCCTCTCCGACCCGGTCTGTGTGAACGGTAGTATCAAATCAGTATGTTGGAAATCAACACTACACTGGATTTCCAGTGTAGGTACACTATGTACACGCATTTTATCGAGTTCGTTGTGACGAGAAAAATGCACGAACACGAAAACGCCCAGCGAAAACCTTTTAATATGTGACAAATCGGATTGGATATCCTAGTGGAAGATAGCTGTAAACTAAGCGATTTGTAACTTTTGTGATTTATAATAGAATTATGGATACTCGTTTAATAAACACAAATACCGGATATAACTTTTTGTAATGATAGATTTAAGATTTAAATAAAATGAATATTTCGTTATTCATAACTATTCCGAATAAAAATCAGAATAGAATAAGTACCGCTATAAAGTTTTTCTAATCTGTGTACCTACATTCCATTTTGCTAAAATTGGCGCGCGTTTACCTACAATTAACGTAAATTCCTATACACAAGGATAATACAAGGATTAACTTCATGGAAGCAAACAGATGGCATAAAACATTGGAAAGCGTTTATGGACACTAGAGTTTTAAGTTTTAAACCTATCGTCCTAAACCTACGTCTCTCTTTGTGTATTCCTACGAACCGGACCTGCAATTTCGACGTTTTCTTCAAATCACTTTTCGTTGGCTTCGTAAACAAATTCATGAGTCGATGCCGGGCGGAGACCGGCTTTAACACATCATCATCCGAGCGTTGTTCCCGGTTGCATCTCCCTCGAGAGCCCGGGGTCGACCGGGGAGACCGGCTTTAACTCTGACAAGAAATTGTAAAATATCATTTTATTGCAGAATGAGAACGAAGTGGAATTAACAGAAGAGGACAAAAGAGCGTGGTCCAGCTTACACGGAGGATGGGGCAAGCGGGGTTGGCAGGACATGAGCTCAGCGTGGGGCAAGCGTGGCTGGCAGGATATGAGCTCTGCCTGGGGCAAGCGCGCCTGGCAGGACCTCAACTCCGCCTGGGGTAAAAGAGGATGGCAAGATCTCAACCCGACCTGGGGTAAACGCGGCTGGAAAGATATGTCCCAAGCGTGGGGTAAAAGAGGATGGCAGGACCTCAACTCTGCTTGGGGCAAACGAGCCTGGCAGGACCTGAATTCGGCTTGGGGCAAGCGAGCTTGGCAAGATCTCAACTCGGCTTGGGGCAAGCGAGCTTGGCAGGACCTTAACTCCGCTTGGGGCAAGCGAGCTTGGCAAGACCTTAACTCCGCTTGGGGCAAACGTGCCTGGCAAGACATGAGCTCTGCTTGGGGAAAACGAGGACCTGTAAGTATAAATTTTCCTATATATGAATCGAAACTTGACCTGTATTATTTATAGACCTCAATATGGCGACTTTTTAATCGCCGAGAAACGCATGAAAGCGATGGAAGAGGCAGCTTCCGTCAAAACTTCTATTGTCTAAAGTTTTAACGCTCCAACAAAGGGATCGTCTCGGATAATATCTAAAATTCAATTTCAATTCCTTAATTACTTTCTAAAAACGGTTCCATGAGTGTTATGTATTCAGCGGTTTGAATATTAATCGTAAGTAATTATATGTTACTTGAGTGTAATGATGAGGTGGCGGGGAAGTTAGCGGAGACAATGTCGAGTTGCGAGCCGATCGGCAACTTGACTCCTCGAGACAACTTAGATACCGAGTCTGAAACTATGCGGGTGTATTTATGTCACAAGTATGTGCCGTAATCGCGGCGGATAGCTGACGCGGGTCGCCATTTAGAATGTTTGGAAGTTTTGTTTCAGCCAGTAGCCGGCCCAGGCTTTAAGGTTAATTGAAACCGTGACTTTTGTTCCACCTAACTTTCAACCGTATTCTTTATACGTCAGAATTGCTTTTTGAGCTCGGAAATGTTATTTACACACGTGATTGTATTTGTAGTATGTAAATGATTGTAAATTAAATGTCTCTGACCGTTGAAACCGACTGTTTTACAAACATTTGCCGTTTGATATTAATCTTATGATTTGTTTGTGGTTAGGAAAAATGGTCGAACTTCCACGGCTCATGGGGCAAGCGTTCCGGTACCGACTCCGACTACGAAGACCTAGACGCGGCGCTTGAACAACTTATTCCACAGGTACCCACATATCTTTTAAACTAGCTATACCTATTTTATGAACATTTTAGCGATTACCTTTTTATATAAAACTGTTTTAGGGTCTCTGCATACGTCACGTTTCCCGGACGGGACGTGTCATTTTCTACAGACAAAAATCCCGTCGGGGTGACGAAAGAGGGGATGGCACAGGATTTTTGTATCTAGAAATTGACACGTCCCGTCCGGGAAACGTTATGTATGCAGAGACCCTTAGTCTGCTAGATCAGCGACCCGATGACCCGACCAACAAAAAGTATAGATTTACTATTTGTTTGCTTGTTATTTGTTGGTCGCACAGAGTAGGTACCGACTATTTCATCAATGACCGGACGTGATCCTAGGGTATCCTAACGTTTTTCCAATCCATTGGGCGTCAACTTCAAAGTATCTCTAGAGTCATACATAACTCATAATGTTCTCTCGCAGCTGATGCAGCAACAACAACAAGAAGAAGGTGGCGAGGTCCTGGAAGCACCGGAAAAGAAGTCCTGGCAGACCCTGCACGGCGCCTGGGGCAAGCGGCCAGTCAAGCAGGCACAGTATAACAGCGGTAATTTATCATACTCACTATAATATATTGGAACTACACTTCACGTCCCATTGTGAATCTTTACGTAGGCTTTTAAAATAACATTAGACCTCGTACTTCTCTCGATATCACATTACTAAACAGAAAAAAAGATTCAATCGGAAAGCAATTGAGAAAAGAAACGCAGGCATTGAGGCCGTTTAGGCATTGCCATAACTGAAGATGTACTTAAAATATAAAATATTGACTCAGACGGTACAGAGCACATTAAATTCATCTCTATCAACCCTAATGTTATGCATAGAAAATTTTACACCTAATTTTGCTTTCCCTGTTCTTCGTAAAATTAGATTTTCTCTATGATTAAGCTTACCTGTCCGTAGCCCTAGGTGTCCCCCGGTTTCACCTGCCTGGCTGAGGATCCTTTATATACCTTCCTGTTTCTTACGACCGACATTCTCAATTGAATCAAAGTACAGGCAAGTAGTTCGGCATCTGCTATAGTTTCCCAAGTTGCCGAACTTTTATAGATAGACGATTCTGTAGAGTGACTTCAGAAGGTGGTGAGCGCCGCCCGCGATACTTTACCTGATTGATTTATGTTTGCCTCCACTCTGCGGCTTATTTTCACAAATAATAAATATTGACAACAGACGACTCCCATTTGCTAAACAGGAAAATGTTGCCACAACGTTAAATATAATATTATAGCCACTTGAAAGTAAGCAACGATGAATTTATAGCAAATTATCTGTGAAACGTTCGTTTATATGTAAATTTGATGACCTATTTTGTACGATCGCGATGGAATCCGTCGAGTGTTCTCAGCAATTCATAAAACAATTTGGCGATAACATTATATTTTTAAGCTTCTCTCGTTATGTCTGTTTGACTTGAATCGGGAATTAGATTAGTTCCGCTGGAGTTAACCGCAAAGAGTGAAATTAGAGGTAATTCCGATATTAAAGAATCAACGTTAGATTTATATATGTCGGTATTCTCGAGATGGTGCGACCGGGGCTATCAGTCGCTGTTTGACAGATGTCAAAGTCCCGCAATCCAGGCCGGACACGGAAGCTGCCATAAATTGCGGGCAAGTCGACCTCCGAACCGCTTCCCCAACGCGGAATTAGATCATAATTTCTCGCTCAGCTTTTTAAATTAAACATCTCGGAGTCAATAAGGCGTGAGGCAGTCGAGGGCCCATTAAACGGTGTAATTCGTGCGTTATAAGTCATAATTTGGTATTAATCGTAAACCGCTCAGTGACGAATGTAATTCGTGTGGTGTGGCGGTATGTATGGGAATAGTTCCAGGATTGGTGGCTACAGTGCCCTGACGAGGAAACCAATACACCGTTCCGGGCAAGAACGAGATCATGATCAAGCTTTTTAATTAGCCTATTTACTTATACTTAGAGTGTGAAATCAAGCTGTGTGAGTAGTCAAAATTGCAGCCAGTCGAAAACGACGGACTAATATATAAGAGGGGATAATGCATCATGGTCAGTCCATTGGTTTCCACGCCGGTGGGGTTGTGGCTACAGTGTTGTCTGGTGGTCTTCAGGAGCGTACTACTGGAAGCGAGAGCCCGGCTGGACTAACTTGCGGGGCATGTGGGGCAAGCGCGCGGACCCCAGTTTTGGGGCGGACGTTGGGCACGCGGACCAAGACGCGCTACTCGACCACGGTAAAGCGCAACTCTCACGATGCATCGCGCCTTTACTTCTCTAAAGTACACACGCATACTCACTTCTAGTTAAGCTGGCTTCTCATGGTCAGAAACGCACCGCACACAAGGGATCCTCCCCTTTTTTTATTTTATTGGTCTTCCCTCTTCTTCTGTCTTGTTTGTGTTCGCACCGGTGTGGTCTGTCTGCGACATCAAAGACCGTGGGAAGTCAGCTTTTTAAGAGTACGTCTGTGATCTCTCGGGCGGATCCATTGTGAGTAGCGCCTTCATCACGCGGGACATTCCTCTCTCGTCTCGCTCGCACCACCTTCTTGTATCATCTATGTGTCTCACCTCTTCCAGTAGCTACCTTCTGTCTTCTATCTTCTACACTCCTTAGCTGCATTATTAGTGCGACTCTTGTCTTGTCTCTTCCTGGATGTTCTGTGTTAGTTCTAGTCTAGATTCTAGATCTAATAGAGCTTGTCGTTTCCTGGTAGATGTTTGATGTTGATACACTAGATATACTTGTAGATTATCACTTTATATGATGTACATAGAAAACCTAGTGTCCCTAGCTACATTAAAAATATGCGGTTCAGTAGGTAATGTCAAAAAGGATGTTTTAATCTAAAATTGCGTGACAGAGAATGAAGTAATGTTATCTAAAAGTAAATTAATTTTTGGGTTCCATAAAACATAAACAGTTGAATGTCCGGTGATTTGTAAAAATTGTTAAAAGAGTCAAAATGTTTGTTTGTTCACCTTCTTCCAGTCGGCCGACAGTCGGTCGACAGTCGGTCGACAGTCGGTCGACAGTCGGTCGACAGTCGGTCGACAGTCGGTCGACAGTCGGTCGACAGTCGGTCGACAGTCGGTCGACAGTCGGTCGACAGTCGGTCGACAGTCGGTCGACAGTCGGTCGACAGTCGGTCGACAGTCGGTCGCACACAGGATATCGGGATACACCTAGTCGCATATTATACCGACCGCAAAAGAGGAAGGAATAATTAAAAAAAACATACAAACAATCCTTATTAACCATATTTTATATTACAAGAGCCAATATAATGATATCTTTCAATAATGAATAACCAAATTAGTTGATTGTTAGGTCTTTCAATATTGTAACCTTTACTGACGATGATCCCTTAGATTATTTTTAAGGTGTCGTCGTAAATAAATTACCTTAGATTAGATACCTTAGATAAAAGGCTTAATTTTAACCTCCTCACTTATAAACGATGACTTGACTAAGTTTATGTTTTGGTTTATGTAACGTTTGGCACTGTCTGTCAACTTTGAAACTTCATGCCACAGTAAAGGACAAACATTTACATAAAGTTAGTCATCGTTTATAAGTAAGGGAATAAATGTATAGAGAGATATTTTTTGTTAGATTTAATGCACGGTTTAACGGTACGTGAACAATGAAGTACACCACGTCATGTCATGACCTATCGTCCGCTAATATCAATCAATATAATCAAATACGGTTATCGTATAATATTATTATTTTTCAACGTGAAATATCGTTATAAATGGAATCGTCTTGTTACCGTTCTTCTATTGTATTTCAGTGAACGCATGAACTCTTCACAAATTGTATTCTAATAAAGTACCTCTTATCACGTTTTCTTTGTCATCGTTTCGCATAATTTATATGAATGAAGTATTTACTAACTTTATGAATGGATAATTTGATTCAAATTCATTATTCTTTTTGATTATATTTTTGTCAAACTCTCTCGGCACTTGTCCAAAAATGTTGGTATCAAAATATTTAATAAAAATCGGTGCATTATATATCTAATCTAGACTTACAGCTGTATTACAAGTCTAAGTTTTTACTTTGGCTAAGTAGTGCCTTGTCTCGCCGTTGTGAAAGATTTTTAACGTTATATCAGCGAAAATATGCCAGAGACATTAGTTAAGTTAGTCAAGTGGTTATCGTCCATAAAAAAGGCTGTTAGAGCATAGCCAGATTATTGTTCTAAATAAAAATAAAAAACTAAATCTTAAAAACTATGTATTTGCGAAAATAAATGAAGGTAAATAATTGAGGAATAAGTCCTTGGTGTTTACGACTGAGAGCTGCGACCTCATAAACTACACATTTTATTGTCCGACCGAAGTGGAGAGGTCGTCTCGGCCCTTCTCATGTCTTTACACTAAGCACAATCGTAATCTAGCCGGGTTATATAAACTAGGTAAATAAGGGGGTAAAAGCAGAGTTCAAATGCAAAGATGTGATTTGTTACGACATAAATAACAGAACCGTGGAATAAGGTTTTAATTAAAATCAGAGCGTTGTTTAGATGTTTACATTTAAAATTCAAACTGTGTGCAGTTACAGTAATTTCTACTTACGCACAATTAATGTAATGAATGGTGTAAGTTTGTAGCTAGTTTAGCGACTCATTCGGGTACTTTCACGTGATCAAACTAACTTCGAACAAGCTAGTCCAATTCCTTCCTACACATCGAGACCGGCGTTCCCTAAAACCTCTAATTCCCGTCAACCAATCAAAACCTCAAACTTTCGCAAGATTAATTAAATCAAAGTATTTTCGAATTAACGCACCGATCTCGAACGAGCCGTGGCGGTGGTCTCAGCTCTAAGCTCGAAGCTACAAAGTTAAGAGGTGTAATCGTGCGGAAACTAACGCTACACGTTACACGTTGCTTCGTAGAATATCATTCTAGAAACTGGTTGTTTATTTAAGCATTTTTGTGCAAATCTAGGAGCAGCTTTGACGACCTCGGTGGCGCGTCGTGCGAAAGCGCGACTGCAATGCAGGAGGTTGCGGGTTCGATTCCCGCCGGGTGCAAGTATTTATGCTTAAAAAATAAATATTTGTGTCTGGTCTGGGTGTCCCTCTATGTATTATATGTATGTATTTACAAAAGAAAAATAAATATAAGTATTATATCCGTTGTCTAGTCACCGTAACACAAGCTTAGTCGCTTACCACGGGGCTAGATGGCGCTGTGTGTTGTTCGGAGAAAAAAAAAAAAAAAAAAAAAAAAAATAAGCTTTTGGGAAATAGTTAGTTGAGCATCTTTGAAGCCTTGGTCTTCGGTAGAAATATGTTTAATTCGCATAAATATTTATAAATTAGATTTCAAGTAGATTCCGTGACGAGCATTTTATATGATGCTGCTGACCCGATTCTGATAAAATGGCATACCTATCAAGATTTTTATCTATTCCATAATGTCGTTGATTTATATATTATTATCGTCGTGTTGTATAATAAAAAACATATATGTAGGTACCTACTCTGTCTATGGAAATACAGACGGTAGGTATAGAAGGTGAATTCATAAAAGTTTCATAGAAATCTGTGTAATAAGAACATCAAACGTCAATACAGTCAAAGTATTTTGTGTTTACTAATGTTTGAGATCAAACAGTTTTTGTAAACAACAATACCTATGCATTATTCGGTTTTCAATACGTCGTCGTAACAAATAAAAGCGATGTTTAATCAACACACGGTAAACATTATAAGGATAGAAATGTCTAATAATTCTATCGACTTCATAATAATAGTTAATATTTACTCGCTCGACCTTTCGAAATATCTTAGTAAGTAACTATCTGTTTGTCTTCGAAAGCCTATATATTATTAAAATTCATATCTGTAGATACATTATTTTAAGTAGTCCAATGCTGGGCAAACGCCTTTCTCTCTACTTATCTGTATATACATATGTACATATTATAATATACTTACATTAAATTCTGTATAATCTCTCACTTACATCATACATTATAGGGTTTGCATCTCAATAAGGGTCGGTCCAGGGCACTGTGTTCCACTTTACGAAGTGTACGACAATCACATTTTTACAGCATATATTACAATATAAAGATCGCGTTGCTTGTACATTTGCAAGAACTCTATGTTTGGCTACCAGGGAGATTAATTTTACCTTTGGTAAGATTGATGTGTCAACTGCTTCATGCTTGTTTTGGATACATTTTAAAACAGTTTGTTTGTTTTCAGAGAGCAGCGCAGCGCGGGACGAGGCCTAGACAACCGGAATTGTAAAAATACGACTAAAATTAATTAACATAAATCATATCCTAGTTGCCGTACATTCTAAACATAACTCGTTTGTATACTTACCTACCTACTCCCTCAGTGTCTCATTCATTTTGTAAAAATATAACGTGTTTGAATCTAACGGAGATCTAAAAAGAAAATGTTTCTGTTTGTAGAACACATATTTTTGGCTGGGAAAAAATATAGGAAGACATTATTAAGTGATTCGTAGTAGTATACTGTTTTTTCTTAGTTCTCTTGCATGGATGGGACTCATTGTAATCGTCCCAAAAGCGATGACAGCCACAAAGCCAGGCACTAGAACCGGCCTCGAAGAGGCACAAGCTATATCTCATTTATTATTATTTATTATTTTTAATTTGCTTCACTACCAACCAGTGAAGTAAATTAATATTTAGCGGTTCCAGTTCCTACTTATTTCTTTCTTTATGTTTATGTAAGTTTGAATCTCAACCGTTAGATCTCAGTTAAATTCTGTAATCCGTACAAATAAAAGTTCTGTCACTTCCTAGAGTATAATTATTGATATACTTACGCTAAGATATAGTATATTTATATATTATATAGTATATAAGTGTTAGTTAGAGAAGCCGTTAGTTAAGTCGATGTTGTCGGGCTTCAGATTCACAGTTTGTCCAATAAAACGTTTATTCGGAAGCCGAATTTTGTTTTATTTTACTATCAAACGATTAGTAACCTACCTGTTATCTACAGTTCATCTAGTTCGCGATGAGAGTTTGGCTTTGATTGTGTGAGTGCTGCAATCTGCATGTACACGTACACACTGTGTTAGTGTACGTTACCGTTGGAGTCACACAACCAAACGCACTTCACTACTACAACCAAGGCCAAACGTCCATCCGACTTATTTAATTATAATGGTTTTAATTCTTCTTCTCATCCGAGTGATGTTCCCCCTGATTGCATCCCTCTCGGGAGCCCGGGGTCCGTTGAACCCCCAATTTTTTTATTTTTTTTTGGGGTCGGCGCAGTCGGTAAGTCATCATTGACCATACCTTCTGCAATTAGATTTGGCAATGTTTTTACGGCCGGCCGCCTGCCTGACACCAACCCTTTTAGGGATCAAGCAGTTTACCCGCCACCGCGCTGGGAGAACTTAAGGTTTGCTAATCTCCCTCAGATCCCTTAGTCGCCTTTTACGACACCTACGGGATGAGATAGGGTAACCCTATTCTATGCCGGGGCTACACGGCTAATGTAACCAATTATAATGGTTTTAATTAGGTCCATAAATATGTAACATCGCCATAAATGACCTGCCAACATAATATTGGCAAAGTAATCTCAGCCATTACGCTTCCGGCAGCAGGCATCGGGGTAACATTGCCCATCCCCATGAGCCTCGCATTACGTCCACTTCATTATACTGAACATTGCAATAAAACCTCGACGGGAACTTACGGAATAACTCGGTGAAGTGTCATTAGGGGACCTAAGTGGTTACAGAAAATGAACTCAATACCTAAGAAACCATTCACTTGATGTCGATTGCCAAGTCATTCCAGTAAGTCAGGCCAGTACCGAACCCAGTACATAATGTCTGTAAAATGCAAATGGACAGGATAATCAGTACACACGATACTTTCTTGAATTGAAGTTTTTTATAGGATTTAGAGTCTATGCACCCAGGCTAAAAATAATAGACCTCAGCCTCTCCTATATCTCCTATGCCCGTCCCAAGCCACACGTCAAGTATGAGTGTAGGTATATAGCGATGGCACACAGTGTGCCGCCAACTATGAACATAAATCACGCAGATTGTCTGTCCACTGAAGACTTCACCTACCCCTACTCCATTGAATGTCGTATTGGTATCGCAGCTAACTATGTACGGATATTTTTGACACAATTGCAGCAACATGCCTAAATGCGTTGCCAAAAGTTGATGGATATAAATATTGCACGACGTTACACACAGCGCAATCTAGGCCCAAACTAAGCACTAGGTGCGTACTATGGGTACTAGGCAACGGATTTACCTACTTCATATTACATTTTTTTGTTACTACTTACATTGATACATAGAAAACACCCAGACCAGAAACAAATATTTATTTTAAGCAAAAATTATTTCTCACCTTTAAATGGTGAGAAATATAAATAACAATTAGGACAAATAACAATGTAGAACGATGTAGACATCGCAGGATGTTCTGCCGACCGATATCCGGAGCAACAGGTCGTATTAGTTTGCTAGTACTTTACAACATGTAAGTACATAAGATCCTCCAACTTGAAGTTTACGGTATAATCTGTGCATTTGCCACGAACGTGCGGTCGCACTCTAATCTGCCCGCTGCTAACGTGATATAATTACGTGTGAGATCTAACCGTACTCCGCCGCCGCCGCCGCCGCCGCCGCCCGGCGCGGGCGCCCGTACTCCACGCTACACGGCCACGGTGTGAGGTGAAGATACATTATTCTATTACACACCTAACGTACAGGATCCTATATTGAATTTCAGTTTAAAAGCAATGTAGGTAACTGCTTCTATAATTTACTTGTGTGAGTAAATTATCAAACTTCCAACTCGATAAAGTGAATAAGAAAAATCAATACTATCTTATTTTTACTAATATTATATCACTAGCAGTGCCCGCGACTTCGTCCGCGTAGAAAAGTGACTTTCAGGATTTGTTTATTTATTTCTTCTCATCTGAGCGATGTTCCCGGTTGCATCCCTCTCGGGAGCCCGGGGTCCGCTAAACCCCAAATTGTTTTTTTTTATTTGGGGTCGGCGCAGTCGGTACGTCATCATTGACCATACCTGCTGCAATTAGATTTGGCAATGTTTTTACGGCCGGCCGCCTGCCTGACACCAACCCTCTTAGGGATCAAGCCGTTTATCCGCCACCGCGCGGGGAGCAGTTAAGGTTAGCTAATCTCCCTCAGATCCCTTAGTCGCCTTTACGACACCCACGGGATGAGATGGGGTAACCCTATCCTATGCCGGGGCTACACAGCTAATGTCGGGGCTACACAGCTATATTTGTTTATATATTATTCTGTACTTATAACATCTGTACAAAAATTATATAATACAAAATCCAATTAGATACGGAAATTGACAACAATAACTAAAACCCTAAAAAGACGTTTGTTGTATGGGAGCCCCTCTTAAATTTTTGTTTTATTTTGTTTTTAGTATTTGTTGTTGTAGCGGCTACCGAAATATATCTTCTGTGAAAATGTCAACCGTCTAACTATAACGGTTCATGAGATACAGCCTGGTGACAGACTGACAGACGGACAGACAGACAGCGAAGACTCGGTAATAGGGTTTCGTTTTTACCCTTTGGGTACGGAACCCTCAAAAAGAAGTATTAAAAAGTATCACTGTGCACAACCGCTTTGCAAGGAGCCGACCGCGCTCATACATGCGCGCGCAATACTTAATACTTATTTGGTTGCAACATACTTACATTTTTAATATCGCGATATCTTTTGAATGAAATGTCCGAATTAAATAATTCAAAAGGTCCTAGAAAGGTATTGAATTCGTCTTGAATATGAAGGATATAATTTATTTTGATAAGGATTAATACCAAGGTACAAAATAAAAGGTTATTAAAGCGACGGCATTTTAATTATTTACAAAAATTACAAAAACACTTATTGTGAGATAACTACAATAGTTAGACATATGGTGTTGCAATGTTTTTTGTGTACAACTTTGTAGAACATGATTACATGTTCTACAAAGTTGTAGTACATAGTTTTGTTCTATATCCAATAGTTTTCGCAGCGCACGCGGCGTAATGAATTTTTTGGTCATTTTTTTCACACCTTGTGTTACATTATTGAACTTTTAGTAAGGATCCCTATTTTTTTGAAAATATAATATAGCCTATAGCCATCCTCAATAAATGGACTATCCAACACCGAAAGAATTTTTTTAATCGGACCAGTGGTTCCTGAGATTAGCGCGTTCAAACAAACAAACAAACAAAAAAACAAACTCTTCCGCTTTATAATATTAGTACCTATAGATAAATGCGAAAGTAACTCTCTCTGTTTGTCTGTTATGCTTTCATAAGGACAAGGACATAATCTTTTATATCATCAGAAAATGATTAACTTTTCACAGTATTTGAACGTATTAGCACAAATTTAAACACATATCTGTGGAGACATGTGATTATATAGATGGCTGTATAATCACAGTTTACCTAGTAGTTGGTGGCTCACGGCGCTTACTTTTCTCTACTGTGGTACAATACAATATTATCTTGTTAGTTAGACGATACGTTATTAATTACTTTGCATACCCTTTGCGCCAAATGTATATGACAACTGATCATTTACGTCGCATTTTTGATTGGAAAAATTAACATTCATACAAAAAAATGTCAGCCGACAAAAAATACCAGGCAGTGTTCGAAGGTTAACGTTTATGGCAAATAAAAAGGTCCGTTTACATTGCAGATATATGAAACAGTTCTACATTGTAAACGGGCCTTTGTAAATGTGGTGTGAAATACACCACCAAAAGTTTCTATAAGTAGAAAATGATTGAATGAATTGAATCGTCATTTCAAAAACGTTTTTAGTGTTATAAACACACAGCAATAAGTCTGCCTGTAGTGTGCACATAGTCTCAGTTTAATTAAACATGTTTATGGAGTCATAACGACTTCACATAATTTCAGTATAAGTAATGAATGCGACGAAACGGACCCGTGGAACAAAACCAGTGCATTAATTCTAAGGAGCTTAATTAATAACACCCCTCTTTTTCCGTCGGGGGTAAAAAAGTATAAGCCTCGCGACCGCCTGAAATACCCCCGCACCCCCAACACCCCCTGACACTTCCCGAGAACGAAGACCACATTTCACTTCATTAGTATCAACATCATGAAATAAAAATAATTTTAATTCCGAAAAGACATGATATTTTAAAATTCTCTTTTTATTTCGAGAAAGGGATGACATATATCTTTGAACATTTTTAATTACCAACTAGTAACCGAGTCTCTTTGGACGCGAAGTAAAGGTCAACGCCGACATATGCGCTCCTTTCACGTTCATCCAAATATAGAATACTTTCCGTCTGTATCTGTGGCAATTAATGATTGCAGTATTGTTGGGTGTTGGGATGGTGGGTATTCAATTCTAACGACGACGATCGAATTTTGTTCCATCTTTTTTAAACGTGAGTGAGCAGTTTCCCGACCAGTTTGATTTTAGAACTTGTGAAGTTCGTCCGTCAGAAACGAGTTGGAAATGGATCACTATCAGGCGACCTTTTTCCTTCTAGTCTCTAATAGAGACCAGTTCAGTTCTATAGGTTGCACCGACCTACAAATAAGAAGACAGATAAGATCGCTATGCCACGGACTAAGGGTAGGTGCTTTGACCTAAATTAATTAAAAAAACACTAATAGATAATATGACATGGGAAGTAGGTACTTACTTACTTGCCCAAAATGAACAAATAAATAGAATCCCTAGCTACGATGAACATAAAAGTATACAAGCACTTTTTTTATAGTGTATACTTGTACAGGACAACGCGGTGTTCCACTATTACACACGATGATAAGTGTTAATGCGGTCTAAGATGAAGCACGCTGACCTAGAAGGTACCTGTTCACCGACGACACTTACGACACGACAGTAGTAAGTAAACGTTAGTTTAATCTCGATATGTGCTCGTCCCAGTTCTAACTCTCCCACGAGACGCGTCCGTTCCGCTCGGAGACTGACGGCACGTTTACGACCAGGGACTTGTACCCACAACACTACTCTATTCGATCTGCACTAATACTTCCAGAAACAAGGTTACATTTTGAAGTCTAAGGTTACGCACAAAAATATTAATAATTAATAACCGAATTGAGAACCTCCTCCTTTTTTTTGAAGTCGGTTATAAAGTCTCACTAGTAAACAAAAAGAATAATAAGCTTTATGATGAGAGTTTATGCTTCACTCAAATTCATCCTAATAATCTAATAATAACCTGATAATCTGAGGTTATGGGTTTGAATCCCTAAAAAGCATTTCTTAGAAAAAAAAAATATTTCGTTTTAGTCTGTATACCTATACGTAGTAACCTACGTTTGTGTTTCAAGCCACGGGGCGCCGCTAGTATGCGAGGGTGTGAGTAGGGCAGGCATCGAGTGACCACAATAATATAAATTGGAAGAACAACTTCAAAGGTCAACAGGTAGGCACTTTTATAAGAACATTTCTTTGCTTAACAAACTTTATTCTAGAAAGAAGTGTTAAACCTCTTCGTTTTGCTGAAAATAAAATTACGTTGGCAAAGTATGATTCGATAATAGACCGTTTAGTTACACGTGCCGTTAGTGCCGATTTATGAGTCATGTCTCCTAAACGGATGCTAAATACATCGTTAACACAGAGAAAACGAAGTGCTACGAGTCTGCTACGAGTGTGCTACGAGACTGCTACGCGTGTGGTACGATAGGTTACGATCGATGTAATAATTTGCTACGAACTACTATGAATTTGTTATTTTTGTTATTTAACACTAATATTATAAAGAGGAAAGATTTGTATTTTGTGTGTGTGTGTGTGTGTGTGTGTGTGTATGTTTGTAATGAATAAACTTAAATACTACTGTGCCGATTTCAAAAATTCTTACACTAATAGAAAGCCACGTTATCGAGGAGTAACATGGGCTACTTTAGATCCCCATATTCCCACGGGATCAGGACTTACGCGGGGGAAACCGCGAGACGCAGCAAGTAGTAGTTGTAAGTGAAAGTCTGTAGTTTACCCTGTACTTGGCGCCTTGGCGCTTGTAATGAAAGTAGAATTTGTCTCGCTTTTGTGAGTGACAAAATGTGACCAAGATCTTAAGAGGAGTATATACGCCAACGACCTTGAAACTGAAAATCCCTGTCGGGCTCATCGAAAATTGTTGATTATTTCATGACGGAATGTCGTAGAACTTTTTTTTGTGCACAGATTGTAAGTGACATTGTTTCCTACATTTTGGTGTAGTTTTAAGACAAGAACCTCCTATTGGTGCAAAGCCTATCCAAATTTTAGACAAAAAATGTCTGATTTGGCTAAAATGTCGATAGGCTTCAATACGTTTCGACATATTTGTATGGAAACTGCACTAAAATATCGGAAACAATGTCGCCTACAATCTGCCGCGTGGGCCGCTAGCCGCGCGGTTAGCTGCTTTTCCATTTCTAATATGCAACCGCTAGTGATCGTTCGCACTTAACTGCCACAAAATTTTCAACTCGGCGTTAACCGCGCGGTTAGCTGCAAACGCGGTTTACCGTTCTATTACTTTTAAAGCCTAATCATCGTTATAGATGTCGATATTGTTGTTTTCAGTCAGCCTTTTGGGTACTTATTTTTGATTTTTTTGGTTTAATTATTTAATTAATTTATTTAGTTGTTTAAAGTGTTATTGAACACATAAGGATCAGATGTAGTTACATACTCTTTACATACTCGTGTATAAAATCAATTACAAAACGTAAAACAAATCATAAACCGCGTTACATCGAACTATAGCCAGATCACGTTACTTCTCTTTGGTAGGTATCTGTTGCGTGTGGTTACGTGAAGAGTTACGGGTGCAGGAGACAAAGAGCCAGGTCAAAGAAAATTATCAACGGTTTTGCATGAAGAGTAAATAACTAAAACTTCAAATATTATGACAGAAGTTTCCTGCCTTATGCTTTGGAATAGGTTCGTTCGTTTCGAAGTCATGGTGTGCATGCACAAATTAGCAGACAGCCATAGAGATCAAACTACGTGTATACCCCTGTCTGTTTTCGTACGAACAGGGGTCTGAATAGAAATATGCGAGGAAGGAGCGAAGGGAACGTCGGCTTTAGTATATTTGTGGTATGGCTGCATTTACGACGCGACGGCGTCGTCGGAACGTCCTCAATGCCTCAAATATTAATCTGTCAAGATTTTACGATAGGTACGACCTCACATTCACACACACGCGGAGGTATACCTCGTGTGGTATCATCGTATCTCACACACACGCGCGCACGGAGGTATACCTCGTGAGGTTACATCCAGCGTCTCGGTGAGTACCTACACGAGACATATTCCGTTTTTATGTTATTTCATTGTATTAAGATATTGTGGGCGCCGTACTTGAGGTTATAGTCGCACATACGCTGGAATGTAATGGAGATTCTTTCCTCATATTGAAATTATAGGTCGTTTATTTCTATCATAACAACAACCTTCCAGCTGCTTTTATTTTCCAAATATTAATATCGACTCGTAGATACAAACATCTTTTTTTAGTATAGTGGTGTGTCTCACCTAGTTTTAGAGTTTCCAGGTCGCCGTAAGGTCTCTTACTTTACCTAACGACTGCTATCAAATATAAAAACCGGGACCACCTGCTTAACGAGCCTCGCCGAAGCTCGGAGGAGTTTGATAATATGATGTTTTGCCACACATAATATTATCGGTCACCCATTCAAGTAATGATGCGCCAGGCATTGCTTAACTCGCAAGACTAAACAAGATCGGCAAGTGCAGCCAGCAGTAGGCCATCGAGCTCCTCCAACAATGTAAAAGTAAAAGGAGGTACAAACATAAGCAAAAGAAACAAATTACAAGGACACAGAATACCCGACAGATGAGGTGAAGCCTTAATCGTACATCAAAAATATTGTTATATTTATCAAATGGAACCGCGTGTCCAAAGGCCACAAACTCAATTCATTCTAACATCAATCAACTTCGAGATATTTGCAACAAAGCAAACAGTACGAGTACATACATACCTACACTACATACATGTAATAAACAACAGCAAATGTGTTTTGTGATATCAAACATTTTTATACACACCGAGAGAGGGAGACATCAGGCACGTCCGCCGCCGCCGTCCGCCGGGGAGGGGTGGTCAACCATCAATTACGTGTCGAACCGACCAGAAACACATGTAGTTGTAGGGACAGCTACGTTTTATTGGTTTTATACCTCTGACTGAACGAATCCACTAAACATTGGTATAGGTATTAGTGTTTAAACTCATGTTGACACCTAGCTGCGGCTGCTGTATTTGAGCGAATCTCAAATTTAGTAACTACATTAATCATTTTTCAACATTGTGTTTGGTTTCTGAAGATTTTAACGTACGTTAATAAAATGAAATAGTTTTCTTTTTCAAGTTTTATTGATAAATCGCGTTTAAAATTTGCCAGAACTTTATTGTGACATGAATTTGATAGAGAAAGTTTTGTGAAAGTGTTAAAAGAAAGAAATAATTTTAGCTAATTATAAATTTGAACGAAATGTGAGGCGCACTAGCCGCGGGGCGGAAACGCTTGTGGATACACAAACATTGTCCAATGCATTGTTCGCATAATTAAATATGTACCTAGGTACATTAATTTATGTACAAACAAAGCAAAGCAAATACCTGTATTTGTCGTCAAATCAATAATAATTTACCATCAAAATACAATGCAAATAATACGAATTCAAAGGCCGAATAAAATCATGTAAATCAAGCTTAATCCGCGAGTGCCGCTATCATCCATTCTCGCAACCTACACACACCACTCTGCTAATATAGATCACACCACAGCCGGCATGTAGATACATATTTTAATTTAGTATATCTGAAACCATTTATTTGGTATTGGTTTTTTCCGACAATTGAAATAGTAATTCATTTTACAAGTAATGTTAAATGCTAATTAAATTCCGTGGCCTATGGAGTAGCTAGATAGAGTTTGTGTGGTAGACTATAGGTAGTAAAATATAAAGTTTCAGCATGCGGATGTCGGTAACCCGGTAACCGATTGATGTATTGACCCGCAAGGTGGACGGACGCGGTGATTGATACATCGCCAGTTGCCGCGCGCCCGTCGATGGACAACTCAACTTTTGGCATTTATAAGGTCTGTAAATCACGCGCGTTGCCATTCATACCTATATAGGTAACGTATACTTCGTTTTTAGGGTTACGTACCCAAAGGGATAAAACTTTACCCTTTGGGTAAAGGGTAAAAACGGGACCCTATTACTGAGACTTCGCTGTCCGTCTGTCCGTCTGTCATAAGGCTGTATCTCATGAACCGTAAAAGCTAGACGGTTGAAATTTTCACAGAAGATGTATTTCGGTAGCCGCTACAACAACAAATACTAAAAACAAAATAAAATAAATATTTAAGAGGGGCTCCTATACAACAAACGTGTTTCAAAAACAACAAAGAGTTTTATTACAATGTGAGGTCGCTTCTCATTGTTTAGGACAAATCGAGTAGGTCATGGAATTCAAAATGGCTGCCCTATCTGTCAAATATACCAGTCTGCCTTCACTTACCAAAGAGTTTCTTATACGTTTTAGATTTTCTTTGTGCCAAAGTTTTTTTTTTTTCATTTTTTTTTGTGTTGTGGTCGTATGATGGGAGTAAGAATCAAAGCTAAATAGTTCACATTTTCTTATCAAATTTAAAAATTGGTTGTTGTAAACCATTTTAAGGTTCCGTACCCAAATGTGATAGTGGTACGGAACCCTTCGTGCGCGAGTTTCGCACTTGGCCGGGTTTCTTAATTTCAAACTACAATCTGACGTTATGGTTCTTTATATTTGATGTTTTTCTTTAGGAATATGTGTCAACTGGAAAGGAAACTGGAAAGTTGTTCCTGCAGCGTTAGATAGATGGCGCTTTAACGAGCCTTAATCGTAAACAATCAGAGGAGAATATAGCATTGGAAGTTTTCACGGCACGCAGCGTGGACTTGCGTAGTCTAGTTGGAACAGACGTTGGGGTACTGACCCAAAGTCGCGAGTTCAAACCTCGCCGCAAGTGAAGATTCTCAAAGTTCGACGACAAATTCGGGGAAAACATCGCGTTTTATTAGTATTAGAGGATCAACCAGACGTAAACTTTGTTGCGGGATCACTTTGTTGGTATTGAATATCGACACGCCTTTGATCTACCACATCAGCAATATAACTACTACTTGTAGCTGACTAGTTGGTATAGCTAGTGGACTAGGGTTTTGTAGTCAATCGCTGGTAGGTATATGCATTAATCAGTCTTCTTTACCTTTTATAATTCATTCCGACAGCACACTACGGGTCTAGATCGCGTTTGCAATAATTTCGGCACTGCTGACACCTGCCGAGATCGCGAGCAGACCAAGGGTGTAAAAATATCTACAACGTTCTCTAGACCCATAGTTCTAATAATCATAATTTGGACTAAATCGCTAAGGTAGGTACAATCACGAACTATCTCTGACCGGCCGACTAAACTTTTTTAGGGTTAACGTTTTTCGGTAATAAAACAATTCAGGATTATCTTAAGGATTTGCAATAAGCAGATAGGGTAGCAAGTAATTGAAGACCGTGGAAGGAAAGGTCTGTATTCTGTTTACCATAAGCCCAATATAATTTGTGTGCGATCGCCGGACCTCTGTCGGCGGGTTTACAGCGGTATCTCTCAGGTAGAGGTAGGTAATGTTACGTACAGTTTTTGTCTACTTCATAGGATAGGGATTGGTTTTTGTTTAATCGTAAAAGTTAAATTATTAGAATTAATTAAGTATTCTAATTCAAAGGAAGGTAATGTTTACAATACGAGAGCATGGATGTCAATAAACATGTCCCCAATTATTGCGCTTTTGGAAAAGACAAGTTTGCGGCATGATTTGTGATCCATGGTCATCAATCCCAATACTTCTTTTAGATGTCTCACTGTTTCATACTCAGACGGTATTGATACACCAATCTTCTATTGATCTATAAATATATTTTTATATCATATAGATATATCTCTGTAGCTATTACAAAATAATGCATGTTACGAGTATCTTTTATAAGCACGTATACAAACTATGGCACCTACTTAATCAATTTAACTAAATATTAATTTACGGCTCATAAAGACTTTACTACATAATAGTGATTACATAAATCCGGGACAATATTATGAGTGACAACATACATAGCCATTACAAGATGAGACCTTTCTTAAAAGGGGTCTTAAATCATTTCCGGACTATGAAATAATTTATTACTTCCATGTACTTAGTTACTAACAGGGACCCACGTGATCACATCCGAAGCCGGATCAACTAATTGTGGCGCCTAATTATTATCCAAACGGGTATTACTGAATATTACATCGTGTTTACAAGCTAATTTAAACTCTGTGACTAAGTGTTTAGAGTCGATTGTTACATGGCTGATGACAGCAATAAATCATGAACATTTGTTGTGGGGAATGTCGCTTGCAGTAAAATAGTGATCAATAAATAAATCATTGATGATTTGTTGGTAGCTTCAGCTAACACCCAAAACATAGTATTCATGTATATCATAGAAATCGGTATAGTAGGTTCATTATTAGGAATTATTTTCATTTAAAAATAGTTCTTAATATATTTTTAAATATTTACGTACTTATTGGAAAAAGTATGTAAGATCCGTGTAAGTGGAAGCTAGACCCCCTCTCAATATTCTTCGGAGCCAAGAATTTCATTCCGCATATTAAATTCCTCTAAAATTGTAATTGTTACTGAATATTGTAAATGCCTCCGTCACTGGTGGCGATGCCGCTCTGCCTAAAACGCTCTCGTGATTAAAATATTAGGTATAGGCAAAGTATAGGTATGCACCTAAACATTAATAACAAGTATTACAATTTGTCTAAAAAAATACAATTAAGTTTAATTTTTCAATTTCATCATGAAACTGGTATATTGTCTTAGCCTGCACTGACTCTACGAAAGCTATTCTGCAACTAACTGCAACTAAACCGTGTAGATGCTGTGTAGATTCTACTCGGTGCGCCAGTCATTTTGCGCCTTTTCGGTATTCTAACCGCGATAAAAATATTATTAACTAGCTGCGTCCCACGGTTTCACTTTCACCCACGTAAGTCCCGATCCCGTGGGAATATCAGGATCAAAAGTAGCCTATGTTACTCAAAGTGAACGTAGCTTTCTAATGGTGAAAGAATTGTTGTAATCTTTCCAGTAGTTTTTGAGTTTATTCATTACAAACATACAGACAAAAATACAAATCTTTCCTCTTTATAATATTAGTGTAGATGTAGATATATTATTAATGATTTTATAACACGGCATCTAGACGATTTAGTTGCAGAATAGCCTTCCAGGATTGGTGACGAGCTTATCACCCGAATAAATATAATGAGTTTCTTGTGGTTTCTTCTCATTAAAGAAACATTAAAAAGTTTGTTTTAAAAGCTCACATTGTAACTAGCTATTAAAGACGCATTTAAAATACATGTTACCTAACCCTTAAACCAGAGGTTCCTAACCTTTTTGCTGTCATGACTTTTTAGAACAGTTAAATTATTTAAATAAACCACAAGTACGAGTAGGTACCATATATCTTTCAAAACTTTATTTGCAACTTGAGCTACACTAATTATGTGTCTGTAGAAGCTCTGCCTGTTGTTTTTAGGGTTCCGTACCTAAAGGTAAAAACGGGACCCTATTACTGAGACTTCGCTGTCTGTCTGTCTGTCTGTCTGTCTGTCTGTCCGTCCGTCCGTCCGTCCGTCCGTCCGTCCGTCCGTCCGTCCGTCCGTCCGTCCGTCTGTCCGTCTGTCACCAGGCTGTATCTCATGAACCGTAATAGCTAGAAGGTTGAAATTTTCACAGAAGATGTATTTCGGTTGCCGCTACAACAACAAATACTAAAAACAAAATAAAACAATTATTTAAAAGGGGCTCCCATACAACAAACGTGTTTCAAACATAACAAGGAGTCAGGACAGGTAGAGGGACAGGAGGACAAATCGAGTTGGTCATGGAATTCAAAATGGCTGCCCTATCTGTCAAATATACCAGTCTGCCTTCACTTACCAAAGAGTTTCTTTTATGTTTCAGATTTTCTTTGTGCCAAGGTTTTTTTTTTTTGAGTGATTCGGTCGTTTGATGGGAGTAAGAATCGAAGATAAATATTTCATATTTTCCTATAAAATTTAAAAATTGGTTGTTGTAAACCATTTTAGGGTTCCGTATCCAATTGTGATAGTGGTACGGAACCCTTTATGCGCGAGTGTCGCACTTGCCCCGTTTTTTATTATATTTGAGGCCGAGTTCAAGCAAAATAATTTTATTTGATACGTAATTTGTGATGATACAATTCTTGTGATACAATTACCAGTCTCATTACCTCCGCAGAAGTGGTGTTTTGCCCCTTTTAATTGTGCACAAGTTAGGAACCGCTGTCTTAAACGCTTGTGAAAGCATTTTGATCGATAAGACTGAGACGGAGGCTGAAGGTAGGTAGGTATCGTACTCGTGCTAATATACTCGGTAGTTAAACTAGTAGAATAGATATGAATTAGCGAGGCAATTAGCCTGGCTCAATTAGTTGATACATCGCACAAACAGCGGCAGAGTGATCTCTAAGGCTAAGTGCGAGCGTAACCGAGTTACGCTCGCACTTAGCCGCGATCGGCCCCTTTCACTTACTTACGACTTGATAACTTCATTTACTACATCCACAATTTATTTACGTAAATGGCTCTCATTAACTAGTGCTTCGATGTTTATCTTCTCGAATCAATTTGTTTAATAAATATTATAAATAAATTATACTTAATATTACGTTTGCACTAATCTATTGAAAGTATTTTACTGTATTGTAAATTACAAGGTAATGTCTGTAATTTAACAGTAAATAGATAAAGTATCTTTCCTTAACTACCTATTACTTTTTTCTGGATCTCCAGCCGTTTACATACATAGACAAGTAAGACAAATACACAGGAAGCTTTAAAAGTATAACGTACAAATGGGCGACCATATCCCTAAAAGCGATTTCATCCTGGCAACCTTTGGATGGAAAGGGCCAATAAAAAACTCAGTTTTTTAAACACGATAGATGAGCGTTTGACTGCTTTCTCACCTGACGGTAAGTGATGATATGGTCTAAGATGTAGCACGACGTAGAAGAAGTAAGACGGCACTGGATCAAGATCCGATCCGTCTTCCTATTTAGGCACCTCGGTGATGTGGGGTAACCGCTCCCGACATACCCTTCACGACCAAGGACACGTCGACGTGCGCAGATATGTTAATCGAGTAGGTCATAAAATAAATGAAACACAATTGGTCACAAACATCTTCACCTAGGTACACCTCCAAAAGTTTCGAGTGTATCTATCTACTTTATTATTTCTCCCAAACATTGCATGTCGTGTCGTCGACATTAGCAAATTGAATGAATTTTCTAATCAATACGCTTCGATACATATTCGATTGTAATTCGTCGTAACGTAACATGAATTAATTATTCAGTTCACTCGACGAGAATGGAGGCTCGGTTGGAGGCTGGAGGGTCATCGGACAGGATGAGGGCATTGCATCATGGATGAGAGTAAATCTCTCTGACTTATGACACCCGGACGCGGGATGCATCGCGCGCGCTGCTCGCGCTCTGCCGGCAGTCATATTGCGACCATAAATATGTAGAGAGAGCGGTTCGATAAAATATCGCGGAAACGGTAAATATATAAATATATCTAGTACAATAACAACACATTTTTTATATACAAAGTTCAATTCAATTCAATCCAATCATTTATTCATAATATAGGTTTGGTGTACACTGTACAGGTGGTGGTAGGTTAACAATAAATATTAGTTCCTCTATATTGGCCAGTTCGGCATATGAAATCATATAGGTTCTGAAAACAAATTAGCCAAATTACTTACATGTCAATAAAATTCATAAGTTACAGGTAAATCAGCACACACTATACAGGATGTCCCACGGCGATGCCACACGGAGGGAAAGTACCTTAAATATTAAAGATAGGATATTTTACTGAAAGAAGACATCGTTTTATTTTTAATAATAAGTAGAACTGCATTCACAGATTTTTTAAAAATCGCCTACCTCAACCGAGAACCGAACCCTCCAAATGTGATAGAAAAATTACATGTATTTTATAATAGCATTTGAAAGGGCTACTCACAAGCATTATTTTTTCCTAAATAACCTAGCATCTTAAATGAAAGGAAGATCATGAAGTTTGACATTTTATTTAAAATTTTGTTCAGGTAAATTTCCTCTGACTTCCCTACGCCATGCTTCCTCCCTACGCCATGCTTCTAACAATTAACATTATCATTTCAAAGTATTTACAAACCACTCCACTTGAGATACAAGAATTCCGTGGTATAAGTACATGATAATAATAAAGCGATACATAAAGTGTAGTAGGTATTCTTCATGAGCTCATAATTACCATGCAACTGGCTGATATTAGTAAAAATAAATAATTCGAAAATGGAACACGTAAATTTTCAAGCGTCTGTTCTTTTGTTTATTGTGAGTTTCATTTTCGTTTATTAGCAATTTTTGTGTTAATTTACTTACCATGGCGTACCAAAATAATTTGGATTTAATGGAAGCCTACTTTTTAAATGACAAAGACATTTCATTAGCTTTGCGGTGGTTTATTGTACCGCGACAGATATCCCGATAGACACACACCATCTCGATTTGTGTTGTATCTTCTTGAAATCTTGTATCTCAAGTGGAGTGGTTTGTAAATACTTTGAAATGATAATGGTAATTGTTGGAAGCATGGCGTAGGGAGGAAGCATGGCGTAGGGAAGTCAGAGGAAATTAAATTTTAAATAAAATGTCAAATTTCATGATCTTCCTTTCATTTAAGATGCTAGGTTATTTACGAAAAAATAATGCTTATGAGAAGCCCTTTCAAACGCTATTATAAAATACATGTAATTTTTCTATCACATTTGGAGGGTTCGATTCCCGGTTGAGGTAGGCGATTTAAAAAAAATCTGTGAATGCAGTTCTACTTATTATTAAAATAAAACGATGTCTTCTTTCAGTAAAATATCCATCTTTAATATTTAAGGTAGTTTCCCTCCGTGTGGCATTGCCGTGGGATGTACCTGTACCCTGTATAGAGCCGCTAGCGGTAAGCATCTACGCTAAACCCTGTGTCCTGCGACTTTATATTTATTACAGTAGGTAGGTACCTAAATATCGAATAAACTACCGAAATAACTGGAAGAAATAACTTTTTTAGAACAAACGGACACTCAATGATTTCCTACTACGGATTAAAACAAATTTTATAATTTCGAAAGTCAAAATATTGAAATGTCTTTGAAAAGTTATCGTTCGATCGTTGGTCGAAAATAAACTAGTAACCTAATATATCGATCAAATTTATCGATTTTATCGACATCTCAGATCACTAATAACCTAATTAATAAACGTGGAGTAAAGTCGGAGTAGTGAGAACATGCTTTGTTTTTTCCATGACAAGAACTATCAAAGTTGACAGACTGAAACAAAAAGTGATAAAATTTACTCTGACCTTAATCCACGTTTATTAAAAAGGCTATAACTGATTTTGGCCGTAATCAGGGACCTATTTAGGTTTTACCTATATCCTACCTTGGAACAGTTGTGAGTACATAACATATAGTTACCTATATATAATATAGTCATCATCTGTTTCAAATCCACTTTCACATTGCCAGCGTGTAGGTACCTACTTATCGAACATCAAAGTTACAAAAATGGAAAATACGTACCTTTATTTAGGTAATGTGACCACTTGATTAGGGACCAACAGACAGACGGTCATTCTGTATAAATAATGTCGTTGTTGAACAGTGTTTTCGTTAATAATTCACAAGGAAATCTCTTTGATGTATTCTCTCGCTATGCATGCGACTGCTCTAGAGAAAAGTCAAGCAAGTTAGATTAAGTTTAGCAGACAATGTCGCTAAAATATTGATGCAGTACCAAATAATCTAGCACACACTATAAATAAAACATTTTCACCTAATAACGTAGATTTTTCTTCTTCATGATTGAGGATCCTGTCAGTCATTCCTGAAGAAGGGACATGTAAAGATCTCGAAACGTTGAGCGTTGAAACAATGCCAAAAGTAATAAACACCACGCGATTAAAACTGATACTAATAAGGTTTTAGAATTAAAACTAATATAGCCTTATTAATAAACGTCGGAGAAGGAATAACATGCTTTGACTTTTTCCGTGACAAGAGCTTTCAAAGTTGACAGACAGAGACAAAACGTAGTAAACCTCCTCCAACGTTATTCCACTTTTATTAATAAGGCTACTAAGGTTTTAGAACGAAAGTTGTGTGTTTATTTTTCTGTATTCGCGATGTAGGATTGAATTTCAACTCACTTTTCGATTTTAATCACGTAGCGCGTGCATCAAACCTGGCATTGAAATAATTTTAAAAGTAATAAATATCACGCGATTAAAAACGAAAACTGAGTTTAATTTTTAAAAGTTGTTAGCCTAGACGCCAAGAACAACCCCATTTTGGACAAGATTACCCTCTCTAAAACATATTGTACTATACTATAATATATATTGATGTAGAAGCCCTCCAAATAGGTCAGAGTGCTAGTAGGTACGTACAGTTACTGCTGTCCGTACGAATTTTCGTCTCTTACCCCATTATACATTCAAAACAATTTACCCCGACCCCCGACCCCCGACCCCCGACCCGTCGTCGTCGTGTAACTGTAACATAAACGTCTTCGATAGAGAGGTATAACATATAGGTACTCGTTGACAATGAAACATTTGAGAGATATGTCGCTAGCTATTTACATTCGAGTACAAATAATTACGACGGTAGGTCGGTAGGTATGTATGTGCCAGATAAATTGACACTTTTTTAAGTTAACATAGCATTTTGCTATGGAGTTCTGCAACGCCTTTAACAATTTTTTTTAAATGCGTTCCCAAAATACGATGTAATATTGCAAAATACGGACATGAAGAATGAGTTATGTCTGGATAGTATGTTTTTGATTACTGTACGTAAAGTGTACACCTTAGTAACAAGCGCCGAGGCGCACAACTACTAGGTAAACTGTATTCATGTGGTAAACAAAATCTTATAATGAATCTCGCTACGACACTGTGCTACGAGTTCTGCTACTATAATTTCAGTTCTACAAGCAAATAAGATGACGAGACTACGCCATCCAATCCATGGCGGTAGATGTCTAACCATCTAACATTTTATTTATATAGCAACACGGGATCTCTGACCATACGAACTTAGTATAGTATAGGATATGATCAAAGCTGCGTTTATAATATAACAGGTGTCACAAGAGCGATAGGAAGTTATCAATAAAACTGCGACGCCGAGTTAGAGCGCAGTCGAGCAGATAATGCACTCTTTTGATATAAGTTCAGCCGGTGCATTATTAACTTGTCTCACTCGATACTGTCGGTATCGATAGCGCCGATAGCACCGATAGCGCCGATAGTACGGACAATACGCGAGACTCGCATCATCTACTGAACGGTTCAACAAATATTTAACTTTCCGACAACTTCTCGATTCAACAAATCGCAAAAGTTACCTACTCCGTGAATTCTTCAGCGTTTTGTTTAGAAATATTTTATTTTCATGAGAAGATGCCTGCTTTTGCTGTTAGTAGGTAAGCGTGATGGTACGCATACACCAGTTGTACCTACCTATAAAATTAAATTTAATAATGTTCTTAGAAGATTAAAATTGTAGGAAACACTTTAAAATAAAATAGGGATTTCGTTAGAAAAATAATGTGACCAAATGTTTCTTAAATGCCGTGTATACGCACCATAAAGCAAGTAGGTATACTACACATTACGTTGATGTAGAGGCAATTGATGTACCTATAATGCGGTTGTTGAAAGAATTACACCGTGTTTTTTAGATTATGTAATAATTATTGTAGGTACTATTACGTATTCTGCGATTCCTAGTACCTTTGAGGTACCTGCCTGTACATACCGCGACAACGAAGACGCGAGGCGAGCAATCGATCGACAGGCAAACTCTAGATTAGATTCTCTTTGAACGAGTTGCAAAGACACCCGCCGCGTCCCGCCTCCTATACCGACCGATTTAATCACAACTATTTAGCTACATACCTAGATACCTACCTAAATACCTATCGAGGCTATCGAGTGCTCGCTACCATCTAGCTAGCTAGTTTTCTATAAGTACCTACCTACCTAAAAAATAATAATGACTATCTCAATTTTGCATGAAATCACAAACCCTTCAGCGTAAATTCGCAAAATTATCAATTATAACGTTTACGAGAAAACATTTGACTGTTTGCCCTTTTAGTCTTGCCAGCAATAAGGCTCCCATCAAGAAATATAATTTTGTTTATGCTATTTCCGTCCTTTCATCATCATAGAAATAAAATAGTTTTAACTATTATATTTCCGTTTTTATTATTATCCGACGCGTTTGACCGCTTCGCCACGGCTACCCGTGGCGAAGCGGTTGTTCGCGCTTTGTCACGGGTTCGCATCGGTTCGGATTACTAATAGTCGCGGGTTCGAATCCGCCGGGTACTAAAGTTTTTGAAAGCATTTTTTCAAAAAGGTATAGTGAGCGGCACGAAAGATGAAAATTTTTTTCGTGGAAGGGGAAAGTTCGCGCAGTACATTTTACATGCGCTTTCTATGAAAAATCGACTTTTGCGCATCCGCCATTTTGTTTCTTGATTCGTGCCGCGGACTGTAGAATAGTTTTATTTAATTATAGGTACCGTGAAATGTGAAACACCCAATCCGAAAGTATTACGGGTTTTTTTTTTAATCTTGTAGGAATGAAAATGGTTACATCCGGCGCGGGCGGTCTACGACGACGGACGGAGGGAGGGAGAGGAGGGAGGCTGTATGTTCGGGCCGCGTATTAGAGGTTTAATATCGGGCGATAAGACGCACGTATATATTGACCGACCGGGACCAATAACTGTACCTACTCTATCTACCTAGGTATTGTATAGGAAATACCAAGTCCACATCGCTACGCTTAGTATACTCATATGTACGCGTTACCCTATTTCAGCATTGAGATGTTATGTACATACTAGTAGTAGAGTCCAGATAGTCCATGTTCATTTTACGCAAAATCTAATATATAAAATTTACATGTCACAGTGTTAGTTACCGTACTCCTCAGAAACGGCTTAACCGATTTTTATGAGATTTTGTATACGTATCAGTAGGTCTGAGAATCGGCTACTATCTATAATTTATAATGCAAACAACGTTTGCCGGGTCAGCTAGTAAATATATAAAAGTCACTGCAGAGCTGATAATATTGTTACTTCTATTGTAAAAATGAAATGAAAATGTCTGGGGGTGCTTATATGAAGTCGATAAATGAGGCTTAAAACGTCAAAAGTTCAAAAGATATGGCTTGTTTCAACTGTCTTCCTTCTAATATCATATCTTCTGTCTGCCGGCCTTCCACTGCGAGCGGAGCGGAGTTAAAAATGTGTCAGGTCAACATACAACGGCTGTTTTCATAGTCATACAACTGTTTCGCGCTATGGAAACAATCGTTGGATATTAAATTGACACATTTTTAACTCCGCTCCGCTCGCAGTGAAAGGTCGGCATTATACAAGTATATCGACAACATCGGTGAACGGTAGGAAGTCTTTTGTATTTGATAGGAATAGGTAGGTAGATAGAAGACTAGCGTGGTGTGGTCACGTCATGCGGAGAGAGGATACTCATGTCTGCAGGAGACCACAGAATTTAAAAGTAAATGGTCGTGGTGTGGGAGGGAGATTAAAGAAAAGGTGTAGGGACTGTGTCAGAGAGAATATCATGGGGAGAACGTAGTAAGCCAGACATTGACAACGTGGTTCTACTGTACCTATAGGTTGGTTGGGTCTGAAGATAGAAGGATGAGGGTGAGAAGTAAGGAAACAATAATTACAAGCGATTACTTGACGTGAACGTGTCGTTTATTGCCGCATCAAACAATCAATCAAACAATATGTACAAACTTAACGCACAAAAAACAATATAAGTACATTCACACTTTTATATTTAAAAGCGTACCCTATCGTAGCTGCTTCCATACAAATATGCGGAGACAGCGTTGATAGGATACGCTCTTGAGCTCCGCACAAATCGACACGACTCTGCAGTCATTTTACAAATATTAATTATGATCAAAAACCTAAACCACGCACACCCTAACTTAGAGTTCATTAAAATGGTGTAAAATTCGTGAATTATTCAACAAAATGGCCGGATCACACCAAACACGTGCCCTAAAATTACACACCACGGACGAGCGCACGCGCGGTCTCATTCCGTCTCTTACATTGTGTATAAATTAAAGCAAGATGCTACACTAGCCGGTTAGTTCTATGAATGTCAGACGAGCCCACGGGCGTCTCTACCTATAGTGCAGGGTGTGCAAAGCACACGGGCGCCACGACCTGAGACGCGAAAAAGCGCTCACACCTAGCCCCCGTATCAGAATCTCCGGTATTTTTCATCGCATTTCGGGAACTATAGGTTTTTTTCATTTCATATTTTATTTTAAACCCGCGGCGGCGTCTTTGTCCCGAAAGACAATCCCTCTCCGAGAGGCACGGTCACATCACCGTCTCGAGGCCCCCAAAGCCGGTGATAAACCCTTTCGAGTTCACCACCAAGGGCTGCGGTTTTTGGAAATTCATCCCCTAACAGGGTAAAATGGGGGTTACATTTTATAAGAAAACGCTGACATTATCGTTTGTAGATGGCGTTACTGATAAAATTAGATCGCGCTGACGTTACGTTTTAAAAAGTTGATGTTTCACTAGCTTATTTTCTTACTTAAAGTTTTGCCTTATTATCTTGAATGTGCTATACCTAAACCTTGAATACAAGAAGATTCGTTCATTCATTCTTCAGATACAAATCTCCGTAAATTCAAGTTCAAGCACATTCAGCTAATATCGTCATATCAGTATCGCGAAAACCGAATAAAAATCTGAACATAATATGATCACTACATTTTTTCCAAAAAAAAATATATTAAGAGACATGTAGCGAGACGGGCAACGCGTTTTGGTGTGACCCCGCTTTACAACATAATATTTGATTTGAATTCCTATCAATTCAACCGTAGTTCATTAGTCGAACAAGTGGGAATACTGTACCACTAGTTCTACTCCTCGTAAGACCGGTGGAAAGATTATTACCCTTAGTTCTACCGTACGTAGGACAATTTAGAAAACTAGTGGGAACAATTTTAGTCACGCGATTTTAGAAACCAAGCGATTTGTTTAAGTCGCGTTGCTTGCGTCGTACGACTTGTCGTCCGTCGGTTTGCCCGAAACTAGTTCCTATTGCACTTATTTTTACAAAATATTTTCGTTGATATCATAAAATTATTTTGACATAACATTATTTTATCGGCTGAATTTATTTTAATGAAATTAATATGCCTTAGGACACGTAAATTTCAAAACGAAGTCTAAGCCTACACCACGGTTTATCTTTAGGTACTATTCACAAATGAACCGAAAGTTTACCGCATTTTAAACCTTTCGTAACCTGACCTTAAACGAGGTTTAAGCTTAGACTAAGTGCCAACAAAATGAAACTGAAAAGCTGTGAAACATTGAAATTTGAAGCGGTCTTTCACTTGCTATACTTCCTACATACATACTACAATGTACCTAAATATAGTATAATAAAATAATGTATCTGTTGTAAATTGTATGTACATTACATACAATGTATACATGACGATGGGTGGCTTGCTTACGGCAACCTTTATTGTATGAACCATGATTACACTCAATCGGTTCTACTAGCATACTATTACATTCTATGTTTTAAGGCCATTTGCATCAATAACGGAAATATATAATGAAGATACTTAACTTACAAGTAAGTTTTCTGTCCAATATATTAGTTTACTTTGTACTCGAGTACTCTCATGTTCACTCATACAATACATTTCATTACAATTTTTAAAAGAATTCATTCATCGATTTCATTAAACTTTCAAATTAAAATAAGCAATATAATTACATATTATTCTAATCATAAGTAACCCTGAGGACTTCAATGAACGAAAATAAAACTAACTCCTTTATTCATAAATGCTTACTAAACCTAGTTTAGTTAATATTGTCATGTCCCAAATAAGGTTTATAATAATGTACGTTTTCAACACACTTGCTCAGAAAATGATTGAATTTGCACCACTTTCAGGAATACATAGTATATTAATAAAATAAAGTAACCAAACATGTTTATTTGATGCAATCAAATTCTGTGTTTAAATAAACAATTTTAAGTTTGGACAGACAGACAGACTAGTGATCTTTTTACCCGGCTGCAAGGAAAGGGTTATGTTTTTCGCGCCTATCTTGTATGTTTGTAATTATATCCTTTATTTCTAAAGGGTATTTTACCTTTTCAATTATGGAAACCTAAAGACTGATGTTTTATTAATTTTCTTTCACAAGTGTTATTATAAATTATCATGGAAAGTTTTTTTTAAAATGCCGATAACAATAATGCCTGTTACTGGTTAGTGGTTACTGTGTATGTACTGTAATTTTAATCTATTAATCAAGGAGGAGTATGTACAGCTAATTGTTAACATTTAGTCATATTTAGTTGTACCTACCATTTATTTGTGATGTCGAATGTTTATTTTAAAAAATGAGTCTGGTACAAAAGGCTTATTATTTTTATAAAGTCCAAAGCATATGTTAAAAATGAACTAAAAACTAACTTTTTGTTGTAAAATGACTAATGGAGGTGTTTTAGCCTAATCGTCAGTCATTGTAGTGTTTCTACAATTACTGACTACGTCTGTTTTGTAGGTTTTGTATTTATGTTAAATAAAGATAATTGAAATGAAATGATTTTCCAAGTGTGTTGAAAAAGTCGAATGATACACGTGAGTGAGTATTGATGCATCCTTCCTTAAATACCCCCGCAGTGGTAAATCACCAATGTTACTCACTTGTATCCCAATGTGCTATTATGAGTAAAGGCTTATTAAACTATCTTATATTAAGTAGGTGACAATCCCATCCTGCTTAATATAATAAATGTGAAAGTTTATGTTCGTTGCTCCTTTTCACAAAACATACTGAACCGATTACTGTGTAATTTGATAGCTTTTATCGTAGAGTTACGGGGATGTAACCGCGGGAAGCAGCTAGCGTCATCATAGTGTACAGAATGCAAATTAAATAGAGTAAAAATCAGCAAATTGAAAATGTATAATTAGTATTGATTACATCTCTATGAACATACAGGGCCAATGACTCGTCGGAGGCAGATGCCTTGCATTCAATCAAGAAATTTGTAAATGACATTTTCTTTTTAAACCTTTTTGATGAATCATTCGAGTTTTAGCCCTATTGGAAAACTACAAATAAGTACATAAAGATATTATTTATATTAGAGTTTAAGTCTCAATTCATAAC